>JAMPIV010021851.1:0-139757 GCA_024509875.1 Oreohelix idahoensis | reverse complement strand
ATGGATATGTAGGAATAGGGCAGTACATGACGGCATACATTACGACAGTAGAATATTTTCACAAATATATGAACAAATAACAGATGACATAACAAGACAAGTTTAAAATAAATAAGTTTTTTGTTTGAATAATATACTTTAAATATTATGCATCACGCCTTCTGTGACCCTGAGTCTTTACAGAAGGCAATGTAACTTTGATAATTTGCTGTGTTCATACTATAAATACCCATTGTACCATCACTCATTCATACTTTCATCTACCATCAACTATGGTTTGCCTATTATGTATGTTATAATATTGACGGAATTTGTGTTAAGATTTGTTTGGAAATGGGGGTTTGGTTTCACAAAATGTTTTAAATTGGGAGGGAAGTGGGAAGGACAGGGTTTGTACCTTTTGCCATTTATCTTTTAATATTATAATGTAAATATTGCTTTGTGATATGTTGCACTGCTTATTTGGGGATATGGGGGGAGGGGGGGGGATGTCATATCTTACAAATGTCATTCTTGTATATAACATTGATGTTGTTTAAAATCTTAGACCCAATAAAGGTTTTTAAAAAAAAAAAAAAAAAAAAAGTTCTTTAGTTTAGGTTTGGAGCAACCTGGCGCTACGACTACTAAAGAACAAAAGCCCTTGACTCCTACGTTTTATCTAGAGACCTCCTACCGACCAGGAAGGTTAGTGAACCAGCGCTAACCCCTGCCACGATTATGTGAGTGGTTCATTCCACTTGAAGTAAGTTCGAACTAGTTTTGATTGAAGTCTCGAATCGTATTTTATTTCGCTAGGATTTCGACAGATCATAAAACGACTAGAGTATTGAGGTGCCGTAAGCCTTTCGCCTTGGAGGCTAAAGCTGGCAGTTTTCATTTTCCTCCCCACCAGAAATTTATCTCGAGCTGCCACTGTTTATTTGGAATTCGAAACGAAAATAAAAGAACATCTTCTAAAAAAAAAAAAAAAAAAAGTTCTTTAGTTTAGGTTTGGAGCAACCTGGCGCTACGACTACTAAAGAACAAAAGCCCTTGACTCCTACGTTTTATCTAGAGACCTCCTACCGACCAGGAAGGTTAGTGAACCAGCGCTAACCCCTGCCACGATTATGTGAGTGGTTCATTCCACTTGAAGTAAGTTCGAACTAGTTTTGATTGAAGTCTCGAATCGTATTTTATTTCGCTAGGATTTCCACAGATCATAAAACGACTAGAGTATTAAGGAGCCGTAAGCCTTTCGCCTTGGAGGCTAAAGCTGGCAGTTTTGCTTTCCCCCACCAGAAATTTATCTCGAGCTGCCACTATTTACATGAAATACGAAACGAAAATAAAGAACATCTTTTATAACCATTTGGACTTATCAAATGCTCTGCATCATTGAAAGTTTCCATTGACCGTTTGAGTTGCTAATTACTTACCACCCCTTTAAGACCAATTTAGAATCCATCAAGGCACTTATGAGATCTACCAATTACCTGGATTGTTTCTCTCTTCTGGAATTACTAACTCTGGTGATTAACCAGTATTTACCAGAAGAAACACAACAAGAAAAGTTCTGAGATTATTTCCCTTATATCAAGTAAAATACAGAATTACGTCCCTTCCAGAAAATCCACTATCACGATATACACTGTCACACGAGCCTGGACTTTTAGTGCCGTTCCCGCCTACTCCTTCCTATTCACCCGGTCACACCTGGTGAGATCAAAGTCTAAGAAATAATCACTGCAAAGAACAAACTCAATCTAATATTTTGGCATATTCTGAGGAAAGTATAATAAGTTCGAATCCGACACAAGGGCCACAAGTGTTGAAAGAGGAAGACTTGAGACGAAAAGTTGAAACCAGAGGCAGCTCCAGTTAATATATCTGTAAGACTTTGAGACAAATATAGTTTAAGTGCATTGTATTTTTATTTGCTTGTTTGTTTTTATTTTGTTATTGTTCATTTTGTTATTGTTTGAGTACACAAAGAGTACACAATTATGACGGGGAAAAATTGGGGAAGGGGGAGGGGGGAGGGGGTAATGGAAACTATTTTAGGTAAAAAGTGAAAAGGAATGGAAAGAAATGAATTGCTGACTGGAGAAAGAATGCTGTAATCAGGTCATGCAAGAAAAAGAGCTCACCATAATTAATTCCCTCCTTTTTATTTATTTATTTTTTTGCGGGTGGGGAGTGGGGGGGGGGGGGGAGGGGTGGGGGGGCGAAGGGGGGCTACTTGTTCGTATGTACTCTAACAAGAAAGACAAGGTTTTCACCTATTGTTACTTATGTTAAAATGCTACTAGTACTAGGAAACTTTACTGAGATGTGGTGGATTATGTTTTTACCTTCTTGTAACTTTCTCAACCTAAAAGAAACCAAGATCACATAAATAAATAAATAGATGGACAAATTTAAGTACGGGAATGAATTGAAATGATTTGTTGTGAAGTGATGAATGAGCTTTCAGTGACCATCTTACTAGAGACAAGCAAAAATAGCTTGGTGCTCCTTCTGTTCTATAGCAAAAGTGCAATCGTCTTAGACATTTCTTGTTCTCAAGTTTGTCTGGTTTTAAGGTCAACAAACTGGTTCACGTCGAAATTGATATAAGTAATCTTGAAACGAGCCAACCAGACAGCAGATGCTTCCTTATCTGCCAGATGTTTATCTTTCTTAATTACACATTTACCCCTTCTCCATTATAATTATGTCCCTTATTATTCCCTGTGGAGCATGCTCCTCACCAAGCATACACTAAGTATAAACATACAGCTGGTCTCACTAAGCATAAACTAAGCATAAAATTACAGCTGGTCTCACTAAGCATAAACTAAGCATAAACATACAGCTGGTCTCACCAAGCATACACTAAGTATAAAAATACAGCTGGTCTCACTAAGCATACACTAAGCATAAACATACAGCTGGTCTCACCAAGCATACACTAAGTATAAACATACAGCTGGTCTCACTAAGCATAAACTAAGCATAAACATACAGCTGGTCTCACTAAGCATAAACATACAGCTGGTCTCACTAAGCATAAACTAAGCATAAACATACAGCTGGTCTCACTAAGCATAAACTAAGCATAAACATACAGCTGGTCTCACTAAGCATATACTAAGTATAAACATACAGTTGGTCTCACTAAGCATACACTAAGTATAAACATACAGCTGGTCTCACTAAGCATACACCAAGTATAAACAAATGAAGAGATGGGCTGAGCACTTCATGGAGGTGCTAAACAGACCACCACCAACAGTAACACCTGATTTTAATAATGAAACATCCACAACCACCTTGCCAATAACTTGCGATGAATTCACGCTGGACGAGATCAAACAAGCCGTTAAAAGATTAAAAAATTTTAAAGCTGCTGGAGTTGACGAAATTTCAGGGGAAATGATTAAAGCAGTTAATGACAACAACCTCTTGAGAATTTTAGATATTATAAATGAAGTATGGAGAGAAGAACAACCACCACAACAATGGAAAGACAGTATTATTGTAAAGTTACCGAAGAAAGGTGATCTATCAGACTGTAATAAACTGGCGTGGTATATCTCTATTATCAGTACCTGGAAAATTATTATGTTGCATGATGTTAGAAAGACTTAAATTGCATGCTGACGAAAAGATCAGAGAAGAACAAGCGGGTTTCAGGCCGAAACGATCATGTATTGATCAAATATTCACGCCACTTATTATCACCTTCGTCGATTTTCAAAAAGCCTTTGATAGTCTACACCGCCCATCATTGTGGAAGCTACTTACAATCTATGGTTTTCCAACAAAATATGTGAATATAATCAAAGCGCTATATGACAATGCAAGATGTTGTGTTAGAACAAATAAATGGAATACAGAATGGTTTACAGTAGAAACAGGGGTGAAACAAGGCTGTATTATGTCACCACTACTTTTTGGAATAGCTATTGATTGGGTTATGAGAAACTATACCCACAATGAACAATTGGGTATAAAATGGACAAATGGAAAATTCCTGGGGGACCTGGATTTCGCAGATGATGTAGCATTCTTAAGTTCAACACCAAGACAATCCCAAGAAGCAATAAATAATTTGTGTCATCTCTCGGTTAAAATTGGTCTCCAAATAAATGCCTCTAAAACTAAAGCTATGAACTTTTCTAACGAGACCTTTGATATCATCTTGAACGGGGAAAAACTACAGAAAGTTGAAAGTTTCAATTATTTAGGCAGTAAAATGACTCAGGATGGTGACACAACAAGAGAAATCCATACTAGAATTGCTTTGGCAGCTAGCGCCTTCAATAGATTATCTAACATTTGGAAATTACGATCATTGAATATACATACCAAGCTTCGTCTGTTTAATTCAAATGTTATCTCAGTGTTAACATACGGCTGTGAGAGTTGGAAAATAACAAAATCATTGGAGAACAAGCTGAATACATTCGAGAACAAATGTCTTAGAAAACTCATGAACATCAGTTGGAAAGAATTCAAGACTAATCGACAAATAAGAGAAGACTCTAGGCAGAAATATGTCTCCGACTATATAAGGAAAAGACGATGGTCATATATCGGTCATGTCCTACGAATGCAAAACAACAGAATACCACTACAGGCGCTCACTTGGGTTCCTGATGGTAAGCGGAAAAAAGGAAGACCAAAAGAAACACTCAGAAGAACAATAATAAGAGAAGGAAGAACGTTGGGCCTAAATAATGTGCAAGAGCTAAGAGGAGTGGCGTCACAACGAACAACCTGGAGAGCACTGGTTTCTGCCTTATGCGCCGTGTTTGGCGCTTAAAGAATTTATTATTATTATTATTATTAAGTATAAACATACAGCTGTTCTCACTAAGCATAAACATACAGCTGGTCTCACTAAGCATAAACATACAGCTGGTCTCACTAAGCATAAACATACAGCTGGTCTCACTAAGCATAAACTAAGTATAAACATACAGCTGGTCTCACTAAGCATAAACTAAGCATAAACATACAGCTGGTCTCACTAAGCATACACTAAGTATAAACATACAGTTGGTCTCACTAAGCATACACTAAGTATAAACATACAGCTGGTCTCACTAAGCATAAACTAAGTATAAACATACAGCTGGTCTCACTAAGCATAAACTAAGTATAAACATACAGCTGGTCTCACTAAGCATAAACTAAGCATAAACATACAGCTGGTCTCACTAAGCATACACTAAGTATAAACATACAGCTGGTCTCACTAAGCATACACTAAGTATAAACATACAGCTGTTCTCACTAAGCATACACTAAGCATAAAATTACAGCTGGTCTCAATAAGCATAAACTAAGCATAAACAAACAGGATCTCAAGAATGGATCAGATGAGCTAGTAGCTTCATTTGTAAAACGTAGTGGTAATCCTACGAGAGGAAATATTATTAAGTGTATTGGAGGATTGTATTACGTAGTGCCGACATCTCGGTCATGGCACTTATTGGAGAGGTTAGCCAAGGATAGTCGCTAACATGTATTTTATCTTGATGTAAGGAACGTGTGGATCTTATGTTTAATCAACTGTCTGAGCAGTCTATGGGAGAAGTCAATTGAGCAAGACAGTATAATTTGGTTGTATTCTCAAGTATTATGAAGATGTATAATAAGCCCGATGTCCTTGTAGAAGGTCAACGGCCGATGCCTTAGTGACTATAACAGAGACACATTAATTGTCTGAGCATTACTTTAGTGAGGAAGAATATTGTCAATGGATCTAACTGGGAAGATGTATATTGTCTTTATGAACATTACGACAGATTTTCACCGTCATGTATTCTTGTTGATCGTCCATGCATCAAACGTATCGTCTACTATTTCGTATCGTGTTTGTATCCGTGAATAAATACATTGAACTTTCAGACAAGCCTTTGCTGAATACTTCAGTTGATCAAAGTTCTATTGACATACTTGAAGTTCATTTAGAATTCGCGTTATTGGCATGAACTGGCAGTATTACCTACCATCGTCAACTCATTCAAACATAAAACCAAACCAACACATACACTATGCATAAACATTCCGCTGGTCTCACTAAGCATACACTAAATATAAACATATAGTTGGTCTCACTAAGCACACACTAAGCATAAACACACAGCTGGTCTCACTAAGCATACGTTAAGCATAAACATACAGCTGGTCTCACTAAGCATACTGTTACGTACATTTATTACCTAAGGGGGTAGTCTTCGGTCCTGCCAAATGTACGCACCAGTTTTATGTAGTTATATTATTTGTGCGGTCGAATGATTCGCGCACTGACGTGCACAAAGCAGTGAGTGTTGCTTTGGACGCACGTGTAACCTAGTTGAGTAGTTTGTGACGTCATGTTTTGAAGTGGAAACATGGAACTGTCTTGTGTCCATGATAGTAATTTTATATTTCGTATTCAATGGCATTTTAAGGAAGCCATTTATTTCTAGTGATCTGTATTGGTCTTCAGGTCGAAACCAATATCAGGAATGTCACGTGAGTTATCGTCCCACTTCTTATTTTAATGCTGTATGAAAAAGGCCGCTCTAATACTAGTCTAGCGGGAATTAAGATGTTCCTAGAATGGATCTACAGAGTCGCTTGCCTTTAAGATTTGAATCGTAGGCGGAGAATTCCTACGAGTAGAAGAAGTTATATTGTTTATCTTACGCACATGTTTTATATGCCGTACATGCTTCAATGCCAAAGTCGTGGCTTGGATGTAAAGAGAGGTTAGCCAACTGAAAGCCTTTACTGTTAGGATTATCGTATATGACTTTGTGTGAAAATTATATGATGTACAACGCTATGTATGAAGAACGTCTGGGAATTTTAACAAATGTAATATGGAAGATTTCACCCCAGAGTATGTATACGTTACCATGATAGACGTCCTTGAAAGAAGGTCAACGGTCGTGACTGAGAAGGATATTATACGGTAACAGTTTTGTAATCCTTAGTCTATGGACAGAGGTCTTTACTAGAAGAGAATCTTCAGGAACTTTAGCAGTAATAATCAATATGTTGTCGTGTGATCTTTGCGCCTGTGACGATGTCCGTCTTGTCCACTTCGTGTCCTGGTGAATAAAATCTATGTAAAGTTACCAACGACTCGTGTGCTGCTAATACTTGACCAGTTCACACAATTCAAGATACATTGTTGGTTTTTCGTTTGAAAGACATTGTTGACATTTATTCCATTGTAACCATTCGCGTTTCAATTCATCATTATGAAAACGACACCAACAATAACTGGTAGGCCAGTGCGGTCTGGAAGTAATTTCAGGAACGTACCCATCCAATTGATCGTTTGAAAAGAAGAATGTTTACTTTCAAGGCAACATCATCTCAATGTGGATCCTAGCGGGATATGAATCATAATCAACTCAAATGCTCAAGGTCTTCAATCAACCTCCACGTCAAGTTTCACAGTGACTGATTACTTGGAGATCATCTCTTCATCATTGTTACGTGCGAGCTAGTTTGATATCGTCAGACGTTCTGTAGGACATTATTTTGCAGACTTCCCGCAGTGGAATGTTCCTACGCGTGAGCGTAGAAGGATTCTAGGTCCACTGTGTCTGGTGGTCTGTGACACCTACCTGTCTGTGTTAGCTGTAGTGTCACGTTTACTTGTTGTTTTTGGTAGCTATTTTTACTTGTGCCTTAGTTTTATGATGAATTTTGTATGTGATTATTGTCCGTCTCACCTTTCCTGTCGTTTAGTTTTTTACAAAACCTTTGTTTTTACACTGTGGTGTCTATTGTCTTGTTGAATTTAATCGCAGTTATCATCGTAATTCTTTACGACATTCCATTTTAGTTTCTCATTTTATTTTAATTGGATTTCTGCGAACGTCTTCGTTTGTTTTGAATATCTTGTCGTGTCATTATTGTGCTATTGTCTGTCACGTTATTGCTTTCACACCATTACATGTTATAAATTACATTATTAATTATTAATATTATTGCCTATTATATAAATTGATTTTACCGTTCTAGAACAGGAACGAAGAACACTAGTTGTAGTAACACTTTTAAGTAGTATTATTACATAATAATATTGAAATGGCTACTTTAGACTATTTCATTAAGCAAGCAAAAGCTTTGCAAATACCTGCTGAAGAGGTAAGACAATTCGCTATGTCAGAATATAAGAAAGCTCAAGAAATATAAGCTGATCAGAGAAGATTGGAAACCTTACGTTTGGAAAATTTGAAATTTGAGGCAGATCAAAAACGGATTGAGGCTGAGGAACATGAGAAGAAGATGAAATTTGAGGCAGATCAAAAACGGATTGAGGCTGAGGAGAATGAGAAAAAAATGAGATTAACTGCTGAGGAGGATGAAAAGAAGAGGAAATTTATGGCTGAGGAAGAGGAGAAAAAAATGAGATTAGCCGCTGAATTAGAAGAGAAACGATTTCAGCGAGAGGCAGAACAGAAGCAAAAGGAGTCTGAAGAAAGACTTAAAAAAGAAATGGAAGTTAAACAAAAAGAAATGGAAGAAAAAAGATTAATAGCTGAAAAAGAAATGGAACAGAAACAAAAGGAAATGGAAGAAAGGAGATTAATAGCTGAACAAAACACAAAACGACTTCAGCTTGAGATGGAAGAGAATGATAAAAAACGACAGCATGAACTGAAATTAGCAGAGTCAGAATATGAGAGACTTAGGTTAACTCAGGAAGCTAATTCTCAGAGAACTTTTGAAAGCCACACTTCATCCAGACAGGATCATTTTAAGGAAATTCACCTTAAATTACCAAAATTTAATCCCCCGTCTGATGACGTAATATTCTTCCTGGATAGGTTTGAGGCCACTTGTGGGTCTTATAACGTGGATAAAGCTCTATACTGTACATATTTATCCAGATTACTTATAGGAGATGCATTAGCAGTTTATCATACCACCAGCATTGGTGAGAAAAATGACTACAATGCTCTTAGAGCAGCACTTCTGCAAAAATTCCAAATGACAGAAAACGAATATCGTTTGAAATTTCACACATTACTACCTCAATCTGGCAGAAATTTTAGTGATTTTCTGTCACAGATACGACTAACATTAGAAAGATGGATCGAGTTATCCAAAATTGAAAAGTCGTATGAAGGTCTCTTTGATTTACTGATGCGCGATAAGGTACTTTCGTCGGTAAACCCTACATTTCTCGCATTTTTTACACGAACGGAAACCTTTATCTATGAAAAATTTAGAAGAACATGCAAAAAATTTTTGCACTGCTCACCCAAACATGGATCTAAGTAACGCGCAGATTAAGAGTGAATTGCCTGTTGCTTTTGCAGCACAACAAAACAATTTTTCACGCAATCGTTCTTTTAGTGCTGATAGGTATGTCAATAAGGGAAATAATCATAATTTCACCAATGATAACTTTTACAAAGGGAAGCAATTTCAACAATCTGCTCCATTTAATGTTTCTTGGAACCAAACTCACAGATCGCGAGATTTTGGTAACAATTATTTTAAAAATAATCAAGGACATTATAATAAACAAAACTGGAGATCAAGGTCTCAGGGTCCGCAAAACAGACAATTTTTTGGAAATAAACCATTTAACCAACATCATAACGATCATTCTACAAATTATCGGACTAATCCAAATTTTAACTCTAGCAGAAACGACAATTATGGCAATTTTAATGACAAAAATCACAATCGATCGCGCCGACGAGATAGATCGTCGAGTAATATAGGTAGACATTCTAATGTTGCTTTTAGTGATACACAGGCTAACATTGAACAGGGTAGAGTAGCTGAAACTCACAATGCTATGTCTTGTTCTCTCGATTGTACCCAGGTGAAAGACTGCCCAGAATGCTCGACTCTTTTCCAGCCTAAGGCGATCACGACGCTGCGTTGCGGACATACCTTGCCTAGCCTGCCTGCAGTCTGTACAGCCACTGCTGCGTCAGCACACCAGGGACAGGGCTCTCTTAAGTTTCACAAGGGATTTGTCAATAATATTTCATGCTCTCTCCTATTTGACTCAGGGTGTACAACAATCGGTGTCCGGACTTCGCTGATCAACCCAAGTTGTGCCACGGGCCGGGTTGTCAAATGTGTAACATTTGGTGGCACAATTGAAACATTTCCCACTGCTATTATTGATCTTAACACACCTTTCTTTTCAGGAAAGATCCAAGCATGTCTCCTTCCGAATCCAATCTGTGATGTAATACTTGGTCGCATACATGGTATTAAAGAGTGTACACCACAGCAAATTGCTGAATGGGAAGAGCGACATATTCAAACTGCAAATGCAGTAGTGACTAGAGCGCAAGCTACTAATATGTCGCATGATACACCTATGGAACCTACAGTTCATACCACTTGTGATGATGATGCTCCTATTTCACGGGAGTTGTTTGCAACATTGCAAAAGAATGATAATTCATTAAAAAAAATTCTTTCAGTATGTTAACAAAAAGAATACAAGCAACAAACTTGCAAAATCTAGACATGACTTTATACTTAAAAATGGGATTTTGGTTAGAGTCATACGGGAAAAGGATTTATCCTTATGTTCTCAGATTCTTGTCCCATCCTGTATGAGATCTCGTATATTACGACATGCGCATGACTCGCAATGTGCGGGCCATATGGGTTTTTCGCGTACCAAATCCAGTGTGCTTTCGGCATTCTACTGGCCAGGCGTCCATAGAGATGTTACTCTCTATTGTCGGTCCTGTTTGATATGTCAAGAAGTTAAGGTACGGGGTCCATTTCATGCGGCTCCTATTCAAGCTGCGGACATCCCGATTAGACCATTTGATAAAATGGCCATTGACATTATTGGTCCAATACTTCCATCTGCTAGAGGGCATACGCATATTCTTACGTGCATTGATATGTGCACTCGTTGGCCTGAGGCCATCCCTCTCAAGAACACTTCATCTGCCAGTGTAGCAGAGGCATTGATGTTAATCTTCTCACGCATTGGTTTTCCACGGAAAATCTTGTCGGATCATGGGGTTCAGTTCATTTCTGAATCCATGTCTCAAGTGATGAAGACATTACGTATAGATAGATCTCTTAGTTCTATTTATCATCCGATGTCAAATGGGTTAATTGAGCGTCTCAATAGGACACTCAAGCAGTTGTTGGGTAAGATGACTCAAGACCATCCCCAAGACTGGGATCGGGTCCTACCCGCTTGTCTCTTTGCGTATCGCGAGGTACAAAATCAAGCAACGGGGTTTTCTCCGTTCCAGCTTGTTTTTGGCATGCAACCACGCGGTCCGATGTCGTTAATCCACGACTTATTGGTGGATGAGAATATTGAAGAGGAAACTCAATCCTCTTATGAGTATGTGATCTCTCTTAGAAAGAAAATCATAGATGCTTGTAGACTAGCTACTGCATCATCCGAACATGCCAAAGAAAAAGCTCGTCTATCTGCAAACAAATATAGACGTCTTCGCCAGCTCATACCTGGTGATGAAGCTTTTGTATTACTCCCTGCGCATAACAATCGTCTTTTAATTACCTGGAGAGGTCCTTTCAGGATCATCTCAAGAATATCCGATGTCGACTACATCGTTGATGTTAATGGCAAACATAAAACCTTCCACATTAACATGTTGAAGGAGTATTACTCACGTCCTGATTATCTACAATCGGTGTTCCAAGCAACTGACGATCCTACACCACCTATTCAACACTATTCTAGTTTGTCAGTCATCCAAGAAGAGGAATCTTCTTTCGATGATGTACAACTACCAATACCAGTTGTACCACTCCATTCCACTGAGAAATGGAATGATGTTACTATCTCATCTACTCTTACTGATGATCAACGTCAGCAAGTCTCTAAAATTCTACACACGTATGAGGATGTCCTCACTGACATCCCAGGTCATACGTCAGTCATCCAACATGACATTATTCTGACTGACGATACACCGATTCGAGTTCGCCCATATCCTATTCCTTTACACTTTCGTGATAAGGTTGATAAGGAATTGGATGATATGCTCCAATTAAATATAATTGAACCATCTTCATCACCATATTCTTCTTCTATGGTAATCATTAGGAAGAAAGACAACAATATACGTCTTTGCGTAGATTACAGGAAGTTAAACAAAGTTACAAAATTCGATGCGGAACCATTACCTCTATTAGACGACTTATTAGAGAAATTATCTCATGCTACATTCTTTTCGAAATTTGACCTTTCAAAGGGTTATTGGCAAGTGCCACTCACTACGAAAGCAAAGCCATTCACCGCTTTCTCGACGCCACGGGGTCTTTTTCAATATAATTTTATGCCTTTCGGGTTAATGAATGCGCCAGCTACCTTTGTACGCATGATGCGCCGCATATTGTCTCATCGTCCCGATGTCATTACTTATATAGATGACATCTGTCTTTTCAGTGACTCTTGGGATGAACATATTCAGGGTTTAAAATCTTTACTTTCTACCTTACAGGATTATAACTTAACAGCGAAACCTTCAAAGGCTTTTGTCGGTTTTCATGACATCTCATTTCTTGGTCACCGTATAGGTCGCGGTTTAATGTATACAGAAGACAGTAACGTCTCTAAAATTTTAAACATCTCAGCACCTAAGACAAAAAAACAAGTGAGGTCACTCTTAGGACTAATACAGTTCTATTCTAAATTCATCCCTCATTTGTCTACTATAACTGCACCTCTTTCTTCGTTACTGAAGAAAGGCACACCTAATGTAATAAAGTGGTCGCAGGATCACCAAACGGCGTTAGACTATATAAAACAAATTTTTTCAAATAAGCCTTTTTTAAGGTTGCCTAACAAAGATCTCACCTTTGTTCTTCGCAGTGATGCTTCTTCCTACGCTATCGCGGCAGTTTTGATGCAGGAATACGGAGGCACCTTATTTCCAATTATGTACGTATCCAGAAAGCTTACGACGAGCGAGATGAAGTATTCCGTTCTGGACAAAGAGCTCCTTGCTCTTGTCTGGGCAATCACAAAACTGGATCGTTATCTCCTCGGATCACACTTTGTGGTGGGTCTGACCAGAAAGCTCTTACCGCATTGAATACAGGAAACGTTAAGTCATCAAAGTCAGCGCGTTACGCTATAGCTCTTCAACCGTTCCATTTTGAGATACGAGCTATTCCTGGAGTGCAGAATGTATTTGCAGACTGTCTTTCAAGATGCCCTAGTGAACTTGGTGAAACTAAACCACTTTTAGATGGAGAAACGTCCTCACCGAAACATGAATAACTTTGTACATGGTCACTGATTATACATCTGTGAAAACTATGTGTAGTTCTGCAGTATTCGTATAAATATAACTTTCAGAACATACTTACATATGGATTATAACATTATTTCTTGTGAAGTAACGTTTTATTAGAACGGGAACAGTGATATTAAAGTAACATTTTTTTTAGTATGGAAACATTGGTAAAAACGACAAACAGACATTCATTAGTGTTATGGAACATATTACACTACATATCGTGTTCGTAAACTTATTTCGTGCATGGAACATTAGGAACATATTCTTGTTGACTCTAAATAGTTCTGAACGAATATTCACAATGACTGAAATTAGAATTACTTAGAATAAATTACTAGTTATTTATTTATGTGTAATTAAGTACTAGAATTAGATTAATTCAATTTAATCAATTTGATTGTTTATAAATCACACATCTACTAACGTTATTAGTGTCTCGCAATACGTGTAGTCACGTATTCCACTACATGATATTTCACTTTTAGATAACTAGTCAAACTTACTAGTGCTAGATAACAGTAGGTGCGTTGCTTCTTAAAGTGTTTAATTATGCATTGCTTCATTTTTGCACATTGTATTTCAAAATTTTCTGTTTCACTGATTCTTTTATCATTGATTATCATCAGTGTTGCTGTTCATTTTCATTTTTGAAATCATATGTTTCAAATTTTGTTGAAAACTTAGTTGAATTTTATTATCATCTTTTTTGTTGATTCTTCATTTTCATTTTTTTTTTCAACTTCTTTTTACTTCGAATATTACCACATCGTTCCAAAGTAGGTCGATGGTGGATGTGTGCTTTAATGCATACTGTCATTTAGTTATATTAATTTCAAGTCAATATTCTTTTCTTAATATGATATAATTTTATGCATGTCATAAATCTTGTTGTAGTTTTGACTCACCTCTCTCGAGTAATTAGTTCGAAAAAAAATTAATGGGATTAATTTTTTTAAGGGGAGGTAATAAGGGAGCTGTTACGTACATTTATTACCTAAGGGGGTAGTCTTCGGTCCTGCCAAATGTACGCACCAGTTTTATGTAGTTATATTATTTGTGCGGTCGATTGATTCGCGCACTGACGTGCACAAAGCAGTGAGTGTTGCTTTGGACGCACGTGTAACCTAGTTGAGTAGTTTGTGACGTCATGTTTTGAAGTGGAAACATGGAACTGTCTTGTGTCCATGATAGTAATTTTATATTTCGTATTCAATGGCATTTTTAAGGAAGCCATTTATTTCTAGTGATCTGTATTGGTCTTCAGGTCGAAACCAATATCAGGAATGTCACGTGAGTTATCGTCCCACTTCTTATTTTAATGCTGTATGAAAAAGGCCGCTCTAATACTAGTCTAGCGGGAATTAAGATGTTCCTAGAATGGATCTACAGAGTCGCTTGCCTTTAAGATTTGAATCGTAGACGGAGAATTCCTACGAGTAGAAGAAGTTATATTGTTTATCTTACGCACATGTTTTATATGCCGTACATGCTTCAATGCCAAAGTCGTGGCTTGGATGTAAAGAGAGGTTAGCCAACTGAAAGCCTTTACTGTTAGGATTATCGTATATGACTTTGTGTGAAAATTATATGATGTACAACGCTATGTATGAAGAACGTCTGGGAATTTTAACAAATGTAATATGGAAGATTTCACCCCAGAGTATGTATACGTTACCATGATAGACGTCCTTGAAAGAAGGTCAACGGTCGTGACTGAGAAGGATATTATACGGTAACAGTTTTGTAATCCTTAGTCTATGGACAGAGGTCTTTACTAGAAGAGAATCTTCAGGAACTTTAGCAGTAATAATCAATATGTTGTCGTGTGATCTTTGCGCCTGTGACGATGTCCGTCTTGTCCACTTCGTGTCCTGGTGAATAAAATCTATGTAAAGTTACCAACGACTCGTGTGCTGCTAATACTTGACCAGTTCACACAATTCAAGATACATTGTTGGTTTTTCGTTTGAAAGACATTGTTGACATTTATTCCATTGTAACCATTCGCGTTTCAATTCATCATTATGAAAACGACACCAACACATACACTAAGTATAAACATACAGCTGGTCTCACTAAGCACACACTAAGCATAAAATTGCAGTTGGTCTCACTAAGCGTACACTAAGCATAAACATACAGCTGGTTTTACTAAGCATACACTAAGCATACATTAAGCATAAACATACAGCTGGTCTCACTAAGCATACGCTAAGCATACACATAAAGCTGGTCTCACTAAGCATACACATACAGCTGGTCTCACTAAGCATACACTAAGCATAAACATACAGCTGGTTTCACCATACACTAAGCATAAACATACAGCTGGTCTCACTAAGCATACACTAAGCATAAACATACAGCTGGTCTCATTAAGCATGCACTAAGCATAAACATACAGCTGGTCTTACTAAGCATGCATTAGGCATAAACATACAGCTGGCCTCACTAAGCATACACTAAGCATAAACATACCGCTGGTCTCACTAAGCATACACTAAGCATAAACATACAGCTGGTCTTACTAAGCATGCACTAAACATAAACACACAGTTGGTCTCACTAAGCATACATTAAACGAAATTACGCGCCAATGGAAATAATGTGCACCTCGTTAACATCTCTAATAATGGCGGATGTTTAAAACAATATTTATGTCAGTTTTCTTTTTTTTTACACAATTTCTAGAATTTTCCTCGGTTATATTTCAGATGAGAATGAACAAATATTTCATATTTATATTTAGTAGTAGATAATGAATGGAGTTCATTTCATTTGCGGTAACTCGGACGATTTAGTGGCTCAAGTCCCTTAAATAATGATTCGGAGGCGGAGTAATTGGAGGATTATTTGATTTGTAGTTATGTTTTTTTGTTCAATGCGTGTCAAGGTTAGATTATAAGAGATGTCCGAACATTTTTAAATCATGTTGTGGTAAAATAACTGTTAATTAATGAGTCGAATTTCAGCCAATTGGCTTTTTTTTCACATTTTCCCCAACCATTTTTTTGGCGGGTTGCTCCAGATTTCATACCGAATGCATCCAGATAAATGGCCACAGGAGGATTAATGCAGTCATTAGGACTTGAAGCAGAAAAATAAAAACGTAATTATTTCCGGCCACATTTTGGCGGTAAGTTGCTCATTTAAAAATCAATATAGCTCGCACTTGATAGTGACGTCAAGAACAAATAAATAGAGGGCGTGACTTGAATAGAACCGAATTATTATAACTATAAGTGTTATACAATATTTACAATTATTTCATTTGTAAATTTATTACAAACACAATATAATGTAAAATGAGAAATAGCAGTTGATAAAAGTGCATTTAACACACACACGCACACACACACACACACACACACACACACACACACACACACACACACACACACACACACACACACACACACACACACACACACACACACACACACACACACACACACACACACACACACACACACACACAGAGGAAATTATGTTTTTCACATATAATGTTCTCTCTTAGATTTGCATCACTAGTAGAATAAGTATGATTTTGTAGTGTCAATTGGAGTTGCGCTCTTTAAGCCTAGCTGTGGCTATTTTTGTTCGCACTCTTATGATATAGGTGCGTCGCATGTCTGTCGTTGCAGTTAGTCAACTGTTGTGTGACTTCCTTGCTTCCCAGAATCAGATATGGGTTTTGTCTCAGTAAAATGTGTTCTTTAGTTGTCTTCCGGCTTTGTCTAGCACAATTGTTTGATTCAGCTGTAGCAAAATATGCGAGAATAAACGCTCAATTCAGTACGATTTAGGCATAAAACGATAATAAATACATTAGCCTGCATGTGTCTGACGGTTGTCATCTTCGAAGCCAGCACCGCTGCCTTTTGCACAGTGCTAAGCCTAGAGAACGATTTCACGGAAAAAGTCTGACACGCTTTACTTTCGTTTTCGAGAAACACTACTAATATTTAACTTTGCCCAATCTGCTGTATACACTTTGTAGTCTAGCCTTACAATTAACTATTGGCGGAAGTACACCGCAATATAGCTATCTGAAGTAACACTTTCTGTCAACTTTGTAGCAAAACCAGTAGTAATCCTTACATTTCTTGGTAATATTACACGATAAAATGCTAAATAGTAACGCAAAATCTTAAACCCGCCCCGTCTAACCCCCGCTTCGCACACAGTCTGCAACGCATATATTCACACTGCGAAAAAGCCAGCAAGGCCAAACCACGCAGACAGTTTTGTTTCCTCCTAGCGGAAGCATTTCTGATGTAACTAAAACTGTAGTTATTTGAAAAATACATGCTCGCAAGATGAAAGAGAGGAAAATGGCGGACTTGTGTAAAATTTTATTTGACGATGGACGATGACAAAAATTGGAAATTTTAAACCATTATGAAGTTCCCCATAAGAATTATATGGTAGTATGACGTGGAGTTGGTTGAGTAAGAATGTACTTTAAAATATATGATATTCCCAGTATTAGAGAAGTTATTGAAGAAATACTAATATCTAGGAACAAACAACCAGACCACTGGCGTTCCTGCTCATGTTTTTTTGGTAACGTTAGGGGGACGCGAGCTGGAAAAAGAGGCAGGGAGGTACATTCAAATTAGCTTAAGGTTAACAGAGTATGAATGGGAAAGGGGAACGGTAGGAGAAATGTAATCCTAAACGTGGTATCTTTTGTATTAGGCATGACTAGAACAGACGGGCCAATCGACCACCAGTTATTCAAAATTATTTTGGGTTTTTCATTCAAACTGCATTTGAATTCAAGTAGTAGAACGTTACGATTGGCTAGGCTGGTCGATATTAGCAAAAGCTTTGATTATTCATTGCCAGTTGAACTAATATTTTTATACAGATACGCTGACAAACAGCTGTGTTAATTATAAACTTAAATAAAGAATCAAGTGACAGTCTGTACGATTCGGAGGAAGCTGAGGCCATTTCTTCACAAAATCAGCGTCATTTGTTTATATATTTCTTGATTGGGGTAAGGATATTTTATGAAATTTACTATGTTTGGTCCAACTACAAAAGTTAGATACTGCTTATGGGGAAAAAGTGAAGGACATGTCGGAAGCAGACATTGTTGAGTCCACACATTAAACGGTATCTGACTGATGTATGTTGTTATGATTATGTTGACATATTATTGTATTAAAATAGATTAGTAAAGCCTCTGTGTTCAATGAACACTGTTTAACATGCCTGAAGCAAATATAAGTGTAAAGAAAAGAAGAGAAGATCATATCACAGGAAATGTGGTTCCTCCACATTGTTGTATGGAGGAAAAATATGTGAACGTACAGTGGCGTATCTACTATAAGGACTTGAGGTGTGATCACAACCAGGTGGGAGTCCTGTACAATTCGGGGCGAGTGCATTTGTAAGGCACGCGAGGCTGACCCCATACCCACGTAGGGAATTAAGTGTTAGAATAAATGATCAGAGATAAAAGGCCAGGGTGTCCTTTTGTTGCAGAGGGTCTATGTTCCTGTTGCCGGATGGTGACAGGAAACCTGCTGAGTGCTTATAAACGACAACCAGTCTCCAATCAGACTTATATGCTGTTGAATATCCAGTAGGAGCTTTGGCGAGAGTTGACGTGAAATTTCTGCAACTACCCATCGTATTATCTTACAACAAGGACTCTCAGGTGAAGAGTAAAACCTCTGGGGCATCTCTGACATTTTCTTGTGTTTCAAAATATTACACAGGAATTTTATGGGGGTATGATGACTACAGCCCTCATATACAGTGACTCTCCCGGTAGATAACTAAAGTGAACTAATTTAATATTCCATACAGGAAGAACAGTTATAATACATAATAACTTTTAGTATTGGGCAGATTGTCCCAACAGTTTTAATTGTTCCTTTTCTGTAAACTATCTTGTCTTTGTTTTCAAAGACCTGTCCACAAGTTATGAATGGACAGGCAAAATAAATTGTAAATACTTTTTTTTTTAAACAAAAACTTAACTGCTAGTTATTAACTTCTTTTATAGAAACTTAAAGTGTTTGATTGTTGTGTACCATCATTCATTTCTCCCCTAGACACTAGGTACACCATACACCATACACTAGAGCCAGAAGATTGACCGTGTGAGACCTAGGGAGGTAGCTGTAGGTTCTCTGCACATAATTCATCATCATCATTTATAGAGTCAGAGGCCTACATTTGCTTGACCTCACACGGTTATAGCAGACACATTTTCATTCTTTTTAGGATACCATCATAACCTCCCCAGCAATATCAACTTTGCTACATAAATTGGTAGGCTTGTCCGGGCATCTGAATTTCTCTTAGTACTACATTCATTGGGGTCTGGGGTTTAGCTTTAACAACAGTCTAATTTTCCCAGCGAATCCCCATATAGTATTACCCAAGATTTGGGAAGTAAAAAAAGTGTCAGAGCCCAGATTTAATTAAATAAACGTATAATTAGTTAGAGATTTTGTTAGAACATTTTGTACTTATAAGAATGGCAGATCTGGCCAAGTTTCGCTCTGCGGCTGTACAGACTGCTAAAGAGATGGGCATGGATGGACCAGAGTTGGTTCAATACGTAACTTCAGAGGTGGATAAATTTATTGCCAGAGAAGATAAAAGATAAGAGAAAGAAGCAGAAAGAAAATTAGAGGCTGAAAAAAAATTAAGAGGCTGCAGATTGAGGCTGACAAGGAGGCTAGGGCATTAGAGGCTGATAGAGAGGCTGAGATAAAGAGGCTCCAATTTGAGGAGAAAAAATTAGAAGCAGAAGAAAAGCGACTGCAAAGGTAGGCAGAAGAAAAGAGATTGACTGCCGAGAGGGAAGCAGAAGATAGAAGATTGCAGAGGGAGCACGAGTTACGACTAAGGGAGAATTCTATATGAAGAATAAATTGCTATACAGGAAGGCCGGCACTGGTTCAGCTGGTCACGCACAGCTGGTCCTTCCTAGTTCATATAGGGAGAAAGTAATGGAATTAGGTCATACTATCCCCTTCAGTGGTCACATAGGGATTAGCGCAACAGGACAGCGTATAGCTTGTCATTATTTCTGGCCAGGGATAACGGAAGACATTAAGAGATATGTGAAATCCTGTCCCGAATGCCAGAGAGTAGCTCCAAAGCATTGGACTGCTCCAGCAACTCTTGGGGAAATGCCCATAGTGGGAACCCCTTTTGAGAGAGTTGCAGTGGATATTGTGTGACCTCTCACTCGGACCAAGAGGAGGAACAGTTACATCCTTACTCTGGTAGACACTTGTTCTATGTGGGGAGAGGCGTTAGCCCTGTCATCAATCGATTCAAAACATGTGGCAGAGGCATTACTTACAATATTCACAAGGTTAGGATTCCCGCATGAAATCTTGACTGATAATGGCTCTCAGTTCAAGGGGAAGCTAACTGAAGAGGTTTTCAAATTGTTTCAAGCCAAGCACTTTCATTGTAGTCCGTATCACCCCGAAAGGAACGGCCAGGTAGAGAGGTTCAATGGGACTCTCATTTCTATCCTGAGAAAGCTGGCACATGAGAAACCTGAGACGTGGGACCACTACTTGCCCGCCGCATTGTTTGCCTACCGGGAAGTACCACATAATTCAACTGGAATGGCACCCGCAACACTCTTATTTGGCAGGCCTATAAAAGGTCCGTTAGAAGCTTTGCTAAGGACCTGGACAGATGAGAAGGCAGAAGAGACTGTTACCTCATCATACCAATATGTGAACGAACTGACCACTCGTTTAAAAACCAGTTGGAAACTGGCAAATGAAAATTTGAGACAAGCCAGGAAAAAGCATGCTGCTTATTATTATAAAAAAGCGAAGGATCGAGAACTTGCTATAGGGGAGAAGGTACTACTTCTATTGCCAGGCAGCAACAATAAACTTCAGATCGGATGGCAAGGGCCATTTACAGTTTTGGAAAAGGTATCCAGAACAAATTATAAGATAGACAAAAAGGGAAAAGAGAAAGTCTATCATGTGAACCTTTTGAAGAAATATCTGGACAGACAAATCCAGGAGGGATCACATTTAATGGCCTTATCTATAGCAACCGAGATGAAAAATGAACCTCTCTCCTCGGTTGAATACCCACTGAAAACCAGTGAAACGTTTGCACAGGTGAAAATAAGTAATCACCTGACAAAAGGACAGAAGGGGAAGGTTCAACAGGTCCTTGAGAAACATACAGATGTGCTAACTGATAAACCGGGGCACACAAATTTGCTGTCATATGATATGAAACTACTAGACCCAGCACCCATCTGTATGAGGCCTTATTCTATTCCGTTCGCTAAGGAAAAAGCTTTGAAAGAGGAGATTGATTATCTTTTTGCCAGGCTGAACAAGGCAAAATATTTTTCTAAAGTGGATCTTAGCAAAGGCTGTTACCAGATTCCAGTAAAGCCTGAGGTTCGACCTTATTTGGCATTTAGCACCTCGGAAGGTCATTATGAGTTCAACATGTTACCATTTGGTTTGAAAAATGCCCCGAGTGTGTCGTCTAGGATGATGCGAAAATTGCTGGATCCCCTGAAAAATCCATGTATTTCGAATTTTTGCATGATATCCTCATTGCTACGGAAACATTTGAGGAACACGTTACCTCTTTGAATATGCTGTTTGATAGACTCAGAGAGGCTAACTTAACCGCTAGGCCAACCAAATGCTGTATTGGTTGTAAAGAGTTGGAATTCTTGGGACATACAGTACATCAGGGTAGCATGACCCCTGATCCCAAGAATCTGGAAAAACTAAACAGAGCACCTAGACCACAAACAAAAAAAGATGTGCGATCTTTCGTGTCTCTGTGTGGTTTTTACCAAAAATATATCAAACATTTTAACTCTATATGTGCTCCTTTGACCGATTTAACTCGCAAAGGTCAACCTGATACTATAATTTGGACAGCACAGTGTGAATTGGCTTACCAGGAGTTAAAAGAGAAGCTTACAAGCAGGCCAGTGTTGCAATTGCCTGACTTGACTAAAGAATTTATTGTGAGAAGTGACGCAAGCAATGTAGGCCTGGGCGCTACATTATTGCAAAGGTCCTCCTCACAAGATGGGGAATTGAACCCAGTCGCGTATGCTAGCCGCAAATTGAACAAGGCGAAAAAAAGTACTCAATCAGTGAAAAAGAATGTCTCGCTTTAATATGGGCTATAAAGAAATTCCAGATTTATTTATATGGCCGGACATTTGTGGTCAAAACGGACCATTCTCCCCTAGTGTTTTTGTCACAGGCCAAGCATGAAAATTCTAGATTATTGAGATGGTCTCTCTTGTTGCAACCATACTCATTTTTAATAGAATACATTCCCGGCCCTTTGAACGTTGGCGCAGACTTTCTAAGCAGACATCCTTATGATGAAGATCAGAAAAACGAGTAAGACTTTATGGAGCTAAGTTATCTCGCATATTATAACAATATGCATGCATGTTTTAGGATGAGAGGTGTGTAGCAAAATATGCGAGAATAAACGCTCAATTCAGTACGATTTAGGCATAAAACGATAATAAATACATTAGCCTGCATGTGTCTGACGGTTGTCATCTTCGAAGCCAGCACCGCTGCCTTTTGCACAGTGCTAAGCCTAGAGAACGATTTCACGGAAAAGGTCTGACACGCTTTACTTTCGGTTTCGAGAAACACTACTAATATTTAACTTTGCCCAATCTGCTGTATACACTTTGTAGTCTAGCCTTACAATTAACTATTGGCGGAAGTACACCGCAATATAACTATCTGAAGTAACACTTTCTGTCAACTTTGTAGCAAAACCAGTAGTAATCCTTACATTTTTGGTAATATTACACGATAAAATGCTAAATAGTAACGCAAAATCTTAAACCCGCCCCGTCTAACCCCCGCTTCGCACACAGTCTGCAACGCATATATTCACACTGCGAAAAAGCAAGCAAGGCCAAACCACGCAGACAGTTTTGTTTCCTCCTAGTGGAAGCATTTCTGATGTAACTAAAACTGTAGTTATTTGAAAAATACATGCTCGCAAGATGAAAGAGAGGAAAATGGTGGACTTGTGTAAAATTTTATTTGACGATGGACGATGACAAAAATTGGAAATTTTAAACCATTATGAAGTTCCCCATAAGAATTAAATGGTAGTATGACGTGGAGTTGGTTGAGTAAGAATGTACTTTAAAATATATGATATTCCCAGTATTAGAGAAGTTATTGAAGAAATACTAATATCTAGGAAGAAACAACCAGACACACTGGCGTTCCTGCTCATGTTTTGTTGGTAACGTTAGGGGGACGCGAGCTGGAAAAAGAGGCAGGGAGGTACATTCAAATTAGCTTGAGGTTAACAGAGTATGAATGGGAAAGGGGAACGGTAGGAGAAATGTAATCATAAACGTGGTATCTTTTGTATTAGGCATGACTAGAACAGACGGGCCAATCGACCACCAGTTATTCAAAATTATTTTGGGTTTTTCATTCAAACTGCATTTGAATTCAAGTAGTAGAACGTTACGATTGGCTAGGCTGGTAGATATTAGCAAAAGGCTTTGATTATTCATTGCCAGTTGAACTAATATTTTTATACAGATACGCAGACAAACAGCTGTGTTAATTATAAACTTAAATAAAGAATCTAGTCATAGTCTGTATGATTCGGAGGAAGCTGAGGCCATTTCTTCACAAAATCAGCGTCATTTGTTTATATATTTCTTGATTGTGGTAAGGATATTTTATGAAATTTACTATGTTTGGTCCAACTACAAAAGTTAGATACTGCTTTTGGGGAAAAAATGAAGGACATGTCGGAAGCAGACATTGTTGAGTCCACACATCAAACGGTTTCTGACTGATGTATGTTGTTATGATTATGTTGACATATTATTGTATTAAAATAGATTAGTAAAGCCTCTGTGTTCAATGAACACTGTTTAACATGCCTGAAGCAAATATAAGTGTAAAGAAAAGAAGAGAAGATCATATCACAGGAAATGTGGTTACTCCACATTATTGTATGAGGAAAAATATGTGAACGTACAGTGGCGTATCTACTATAAGGACTTGAGGTGTGGTCACAACCAGGTGGGAGTCCTGTACAATTCGGGGCGAGTGCATTTGTAAGGCACGCGAGGCTGACCCCATACCCACGTAGGGAATTAAGTGTTAGAATAAATGATCAGAGATAAAAGGCCAGGGTGTCCTTTTGTTGCAGAGGGTCTATGTTCCTGTTGCCGGATGGTGACAGGAAACCTGCTGAGTGCTTATAAACGACAACCAGTCTCCAATCAGACTTATATGCTGTTGAATATCCAGTAGGAGCTTTGGCGAGAGTTGACGTGAAATTTCTGCAACTACCCATCGTATTATCTTACAACAAGGACTCTCAGGTGAAGAGTAAAACCTCTGGGGCATCTCTGACATTTTCTTGTGTTTCAAAATATTACACAGGAATTTTATGGGGGTATGATGACTACAGCCCTCATATACAGTGACTCTCCCGGTAGATAACTAAAGTGAACTAATTTAATATTCCATACAGGAAGAACAGTTATAATACATAATAACTTTTAGTATTGGGCAGATTGTCCCAACAGTTTTAATTGTTCCTTTTCTGTAAACTATCTTGTCTTTGTTTTCAAAGACCTGTCCACAAGTTATGAATGGACAGGCAAAATAAATTGTAAATACTTTTTTTTAAAACAAAAACTTAACTGCTAGTTATTAACTTCTTTTATAGAAACTTAAAGTGTTTGATTGTTGTGTACCATCATTCATTTCTCCCCTAGACACTAGGTACACCATACACCATACACTAGAGCCAGAAGATTGACCGTGTGAGACCTAGGGAGGTAGCTGTACGTTCTCTGCACATAATTCATCATCATCATTTATAGAGTCAGAGGCCTACATTTGCTTGACCTCACACGGTTATAGCAGACACATTTTCATTCTTTTTAGGATACCATCATAACCTCCCCAGCAATATCAACTTTGCTACATCAGCACTACCACTCTTATGAAGATTTTCCCAAATAGAAGTAATAATCAGCACTTCGTATGACTACTTAAGACAGTAATATACACAAACAGTGCGTCGTCTGTTAACTCTCCCTATACGTCGAAGATTTGAAAGAATGCGCCTCACTGGCCTTCGATTTCGGCCAAGCAACAGCCATATGCATTGTTTCTGGCCGATAAGGCCAAGAGACTCTATTGTATACCTGTATGAGGGGCCAAACAGTTGTTGTCATCATACATCGTTCGATCATTCCCCTGGGTCGGTAATATATAAGTAAACACAGGCAGTCAACCGTAATATAACACATTAAAAATTATAGACTGAAATATTTGGTACAACAAACATAGAAGGTATTCAGGTCACAATAGCTAGTCAACCAGCCAATCTAAAAATCATAAACATATACGGTAAGAATGGTACAATTAAAGATGAAGTTTTATTAGCCATATGCACCAGACGTGTCCACAAAACGGTCATAGTTGGCGATTTTAATTCCCATCATTATGCTTGGGTGGACGCCATGCGGACAACGCAGGAAAGCGCCTACTTGACTTTATAGAAAACAACGACCTGCTAATACTAAATGATGTAACAGCAACCAGAATCAATCCACAAGCTAACGAGAAGTGTCACGGCGCTATTTCGCCGAAATTTCAGATTGGCCACCTTGGGTGGTTGGCAACCTTGAGAGAAGCTGTTTGTCCAGATCAGGTGACCGGACAGGAAGCGGGAACAAGTTTTGGCGCAAAAGGCCTAGTCAGCGGCCGAGAGAGGTCGCAGATATTTTCACTCGCCAGCATTCTTGTGGTGAATTGTATGCCATGTTTGGATTATTATAGCACTTGCCATATTTCATGCTGAGAAGACTATGTGTTATAATTCTAGATGTGGTTAGGATCTAGTGAGCATTTTCCATAGATAGCAGAGTTGTAAAGTGTCTATGTGTTGAGAATACCATTGGCACAGTGTTTCGCTGGTGAGCGATATTCAGCGATAATGTTCATTCGGTATGGCATACTAGAATGTATTATGTTGATAGATAGAGCTGGTAGTGAGGAAAGTTACATTGGTATTTTCGTATTGTAATTCATTCGTTTTTCATGGCCGTGTGAGGCCTTTATTTGTTGTGTGTACATCATATTAAAGGGCAGTACCTGTTGAAAATGTTATCTTGCTGTGTCAGCAATTACATGTTGTGGTCGTACCTTTGGAAGGACGAGCCTGATTTATCAGTAGTATTGGTGTTATTATAAATCCACAATATTAGTGGTCTTGACAGGCAGATTCAGCGATAGATGTAAGCATGGCAACCAACAACCTAGCCAATGCAAATTAGGAAGTGTTACAAGACACAAACTCATATCATCTGCCATGCATGAAAATGTTGTTCCACATCCAGGACTGGAAATACCAACTTTCAACTACAAGAAAGCAAACTGGGAAGCCCCCCCCCCCCCCCCTTCCGCCCCCAATCAGAGCAGGAAGTAATGAAATATACATATATGGAATCAGATTATACTGACTTATTTGCAGAGACACTGACAAATAAAATTCTTAAAATAGCCATAAAATATATACCAAATATAAATATTCCACAGCACCTAAAAGATAAATCTAATACTGCTTCAAAGGCATGATATACTTAGTTGTGAAATCCTAAAAAAAGTACCAAAAAAAACTATAAACATAGTAACATCTCTCTATAACAAAATGTGACGCAGTGAGTTCAACTCACAGGCATGAGAGGAAGTTAAGCCCACGGTGACAGAGGATGAGTGGTAAATGCTCTGACACCAATCAATCCACTCCCAAAGCATGGGTCAAATGATAACTGAGTCCTCAGTAAATGACCCCAAGTCTAATGTGGACCAATGTGCCGAGAGACTGAATGACTGCTGAGTAAGCAGTCGCAAAAATTGGCTGTCTGGATGGCGAGAGGTGCGGCACTAGGTAGATGGACTCCGTAAGGACATCCCTTGCCTCTTCCCTGGTATGGTGGCTCTACCAGGGTGACCGAATATTTCCACCATTTATTGCAAATACACCATGAGAATTTTAACTATCAAGAATCATCGCGGGAGCTACGGAGATCGTGCTCTGTCGTCGATACCTGCAGCAAATTAAATGAGGAAATACAAATGCAGAAGGAGAGATAGAAGAAAGAAAAGGTGAGAGAGAAAACTAAGGACAGGAAAGAGAAGGTTCAGAAAGAAAGCAGATCGCATCTCGATGAAATATGTGCGTTTAGGATACTGGAATTGTCGAAGTGCCAATCAACGTGCAGCCATTATACAAACAATCATCTACAATTTCGATATTCTCATGATCCAGGAGACAAATTTAAAAGCCAATAGTGTTATCAATTGCCCAGGCTACAGATGTTACTCCAATCCATGTGCGCCTGGTAGACGAGGGCAAGCTATATATGTAAAACATGAGCTCCCTCATACGTGGCTGGATACAAGTTCCCAAACTAGTGAGGATGCGCAATTGCAGGGGATTGCTGTGAATATAGGCGGTCAGGAGTGGCGAGTCTAGAATTTATATGCTCATGTCGAGCATCTTACAGCAGAGTGTGATTGGAATTTTCTGGCAGAATTGTCTGAAGATTCTAACATAAGGTGTTTAATTGCTGGCGATTTCAAAGCTAGATCCAAGGAGTGGGGGAACATCCCGAAAAATAAGCAGGGTAAAGCTTTGAACCAGGCATTACTTAACATGAACCAAGCCATCTTGAATGATGGACGCCCAACTAGACTGGCAACTAAACCTGGGGATTCAAATTGTGTCATAGATCTGGCATTCATCTCTAGTGCTGCCACCCCCATGGCACGTTGGGATGTATTAACTGCACAGGAAAGTGATCACCTAATTTGCGTCATACTCATTGCAAAAAGTAGGACCACTAGAAACAGGAAACCTAAACAGACCTTCATGTATTCTACAGGCCCACTCGATTGTAACAACCCTTTACAAACATTGCGTCAAAATGCCAAACAATAGACAGCGAGAACTCATATCACCCAACCTCCTTGGTGGAATAAGACAGTGGAGGAAGCATGGATAGAAAAGAAAAGAGCAACAAAGAAATGGCGTAAAGCACGAAACAGAAGAATGATGAATGAGGGAGAAGTTGAAGAGATGAAGGAGAAAAAGCAAAGAGCCGTTAATAGATTCAAGAGCTTGACACGAGAGGCCAAGGATAAATGTGGGAGGCCTTAGTGACACGGTTGGGCACAGAAAAAAACTCTACAGAAGTTCTGGTCCTTACATCGAAGAGTGAATAAGAAAAGTTCCTAATATCAAAAGCTCTACAGGACTAAGCCTGAAGACGGACGAAGAGAAGGGAAGAGCATTATTCAATCGATTTGTGGAGCAAACGGATAAACGTGACAAAAGTGCCGCCTGAAATAAAGGACAGTCTGCTCGAAAATGCCCTAAGGGGCCAGATATACTTCGATCTCATTTCTGAAGAGGAAGTGGTGTACACATTGAAAACCAGCAGAAACACTGCTCCGGATCCAGATGGTGTACAATACCATCACATCAAACAAGTTGACGACACAGCCATTATACATATGGTGAGCGATTTCAATACCATCATACAGAATGCTGAGGTGCCGGAAGACTGGCTGCACAGTTACCTTCGGCAACTTCCTAAACCTGGCAAAGACCCTACACTGCTCAGCAGCTATCCAATTATCACCCTACAGAATGTCTATGGAAATTTCTTGAAAAGATTGTCCTATGAAAACCACATGCGGTAAAGCTGGAACGTTTGCGTACGATGTGTACGAGGGATTCTAGAGTAAAAGAGAAACGGTGGCTGTTGCAATTGACCTAGAGCAGCGGTTCCCAACCTGTGGTACGCGTACTCCTGGGGGTACGCGACAGGACGTTCAGGGGTACGCGAAAAAAATTGAGTAATGGCGGAAAAAAGATACATATGTCAACAGTGTAAAAGACAAGTCAAAAGTTGTGAAATTAATTCAACGCTATACTATACAACATGAACTGTGTGAGACAATCTCCGCCGTTTTTCTTGCGCGCTGTCTGCTTGGACTGGCGTGTTTGAAAATCTATGGCGTTTCGTGTGACTACAATTCAGTATTTTTACACAATAGTCTTCATTACGATTACTATGGGATTATAGTTGTGCCGTTGAATATTTCATCAAAAATATGACTTGTTTGATCTTCCACACTATCTATGAACGTCTAATGTCCCGGAAGTAATAGTGTCGATTCTTGACCCAAATTTTACAAACGTGAGACATTGAGACAATGTTTCTATATAAAGTAGTTTTTGTCATTGTTTTAACTTAACTTAAAGTGATTAATTGTTCAATTCGTGTATTATCAGATATGGATCAGTGGTGGAAAACCGGCACAGTAAAAAAGCTGAAACATAATGTGGAATGTGATCAATCGCCAAGTACTTCTCAGGACACGCCTAAGACTTTGGTGCAGGATAGTGAAAAGACACGATCTTCAGTTTTAAATAGAGCTAAAAAGAGAAAATACAGTGACTAATACATGAAGTATGGGTTTTCGTTTATAGGAGATGAGGACTGTGCTAAGCCCCACTTCAGAATAGCTCGGTAACGATCTTCAATATTTCAGACAAAATTGAATCTAGGATTAAAAAATTAGATTTTTGGAGGTCGTGTATTGAAAAAAGCCAGCCTGAGGTATTTTAAACTCTGCACAATTTCCTATCTGAAAACGAGCTGCACCTCTCCCAGGAAATGAGCGAGAAAATAATTTAACACTTGAAAGGGCTAAAATCATCTTTCGAGAAGTACTTTCCGAAACCTGGAAAAGAGAACTACTTGATTGTAAATCCCTTTGAAGAAGAATATTTCCAAGCAGCCACATTATCAATCAACGAAAAAGAGAAGTTGACTGAACTTTCGACTGATACTACTTTAATAGCTGAATTTAAAGGAAAATTCCATATTAACTTTTGGGGAGACATCAGCAGAGAATATGAACAGCTGACCGACAAGGCGCTTAAGTTTCTGTTGCCATTTACAAATACTGAGCTGGTGGAGAGGGCTTTCTCGTCTTATACCTTTATAAAAAATAAATACCGTAGTAAACTGAATGCAGGTCCAGAATTGAGACTGTATCTTACATCACTTGAACCTGATTTCAAAAAACTATGTGCCTCAAAACAAGCTCAAGGATCGCACTGAACATTTGTCATGGTCACGTGACATGTGTGTTATAAAAAGTGATTTCAATTTTTAACAATAACAACGTTTTTATTATTATTATTATTAATAAATTAAATGTGTTAATTTTTACTGTAACTTCTGATTTTTTTAATGTAAAAATATATGCACTGTTTGTTCACCTTTTTATTACATTGTTTTTTAATCCCGTGGTTGGCTCCTTTATTTCTGGTTATAATCTATAAATTTTGAATAACAGCAACTATATTAATTTAAAATATTTTGCTAATATTAGGGGTACAATTTATAGAAATGGGCTGCCAAGGGGTACGCGAGTGAAAAAAGGTTGGGAACCGCTGACCTAGAGCATGCTTATAACAGTGTAGATTTTGCAACCCTAATAGACTATAATGGTGATAAGGCATATTTATGCTTCAAGGCATATATCATATATTTAAAGAGATATAGTTAAGCTCATTTTTCAAGTTATATAAATGAATTTTGTTAGATACGATACTGCACTACTATTGTATAGTGCAGTGTCTCTATGTGACGCTAGCTAGCGTCCGCGTTCGTTTCTAGACGACTATGTTCGTGGTCTTTCTATAGTAGACGTGGTCCTGAAAGGACGTATTCTGCTTCCTTTTGTGAGCTATGTTAATTCATAAGCGCATTCGTTATGTAGCAGCCATGTCGAGCTGTCGTTGTAAAGGTGCAACTTTAGCCACCAAGTATATTCTTCATTGTCTTCGCCATTCTGAGCACTGCTCTATAATGTTCCTGAGAGTGAATATATGATCTACACATCTCCTGTTCTTTCTACATCCTGCTTGTTCTTTCCTCAGTTTGTGGTCTACTGCCTTTGAAATTCTCTGTATAATTATCCTGCCTAGTATTTTGCTGGGAACTGAGAGAAGAGTGATTCCTCTCCAATTATTGCAGTCTGCAAGATCTCCCTTTTTGGGCAATTTGACAATTATTCCTTTGTTCCACTCTGATGGTGTTGTCCCCGTTTTCCAGACTGGTGCAAATAATGGTTCTAATAGTTCTGCTGCTAGCTCAGGGTCTGTCTTAAATAGCTCTGCATGTTATCATGGCCCGGAGCTTTGCCGTTCTTTAACCCTTTGATTGCTGTGATGATTTCTTCTTTTCGTGGAATGTCTGTATTCACATCTAGATCGTTTTCAGCTTCAGGAACATTCAATTGTGTCTCTGGTGGTTCCTTGTTCAGAGTTTCTCTGAAGTGCTCTGCCCATCTTGTTTCCTGTCCCTCTGCTGTCGTGATGAGATTACCTTGCTTATCTCTTACTAATGTAATATTGTTTGCACCTCGTTTTCCGCTGATGAATTTAGTTATTTTGTATACTGTGCTTTGTTCATTTCTCAGTGCTGCCTCCTCTGCCTGTCTTGCAAGATCATCTAGGAAATTCCTTTTGTTGGCTCGTGTTTGGCGTTTAACTGACTGTACTGTTCGCTATATAGTTGCTTTAACCTGGGGGACTTCGCTTCTGTTTTCTTTCTCTTCATTTCCTTTCTCATCGTTATGGTGTTTAATGTTTCTGGCGTTGTCCAGTCTTGCTTCTTCCTTTCCTGGAATCCCAAGCATGATTTGCTGCTTTCTTTGTATATTGTTGAAATGGTGTTGAAAGACAGCTTTACATTAATTTTCTTGATTTTGAAAAGGCTTTTGACAGCATACATAGGGACAGTTTATGGAAAATACTGAGGGCTTATGGAATTCCAAGCTGCATAGTGTCAATCATAAAAAGCCTCTATGCCAACTTTACGTGTAGTGTTTGGCAGAGCAACCTAACCTTTGAAGTGAAGACAGGAGTACGACAGGGATGCCCATTATCAACCACTCTATTTTTAACAGTCATAGACTGGGTGATGCGCCAGACAACATAGGGCAGTCCAAGAGGAATAAGATGGACAACATTTTCTACATTGGAAGATCTGGAATATGCAGATGACATTGCACTACTAGCACATTCACATCAACACATCCAGGAAAAAACGGATAGACTAAATAAGTTTAGCCAGCAGGTGGGCTTGAACATCAATTTAAAGAAGTCTGAGGTCATGACGCTCAATGTGAGCAACCCTGAGCCCATATCAGTAAGGAATCAGCAATTGGAACACAGATACCTTCACATACCTAGGAAGCATAGTAACACCAGATGGCGGGGCAGGCAAAGACATCAACATCAGAATGAATAAGGCAAGAACAGCCTTCTTTAGCCTAAACAACATCTGGAAGTCCTCCCAATACAGCACAAGCACAAAATTAAGATTATATCAGAGCTGTGTGCTTTCGGTGCTTCTCTATGGTGCGGAATGCTGGAGAGTTACAGAGAAGGAAATGTCAAAATTGTCCTCTTTTCACGCAACATGCCTAAGAAAAATTCACCGAATGTCGTGAATTATTCTAATCCCCATATATAAATTAAAACGTAAATGCAAAGCCTAACAAATAAATTTAATAAAAGGAAAGAAGAATGGTAAAGATTAGTGCTGTCACAATGACTGTACTCGAAATCCCCCTTGTTTTCTACTTCGTCTGCAAATTGTAACGCTTTCACGTTGATAGTAAAAGCCTACTGTATTATTACCCGCTTTCTTCAATGAAACGTGTACTGTATTTCTTGGAAAAACCTTGAGATACGCAAGCTGATCAATGACCTAAATTTAATATTTCATTCATTCCATTTTATACACGGCATAACTAAAAGACAGATGGACTAAAGGATAGAGAGAAGGGAGAGGCAGAAAGCAGGGACACGTGCAACACTAAACACGCGTCGCGCGATACACAATTGCTGCCATCACGCGTGTAAGGCCACATGCACTAACTTTATTTCAAATCGACAGTGATAAAATTCACTACCCATACCAGAGTTAGGTTTTAAAATCCTGAAAAACGCTTATTGGGAAAGATGACATTAGATGGGTTTATGTTTGAAAACATGACAGTACCCAGACACCCTCAATTTTGGAAGTGAGAAGGTAGTAACCGCACGACTATCCTAGAAGAAAATGCATATTGGCTCCATTAAATTCGTATATTTGGGTTCCTTAGGGTTTGCTGACAAAGAATATGTAAAACGTTACGCAAATAGTCTAGGAATTACCAAGTTATGGCCAAAATAAAATAGTGGGGGTGCCTGACAGCATGAAATCATTTCTGCTCATAAAATTTTTTTATAACGTGTTTGAAGAAACATTACGTTACGGAAATAGCCTACCATGTTAACTCCTATTTGATTGGAGCGCAACAAATGAAAGACTAAACACGATTGGTCGGACTATAAATACTATCTTGTGTTGTCAGGGGAAACGTGAGAAAGGGGTACTTTTTTGAAAAGATGTGTAGACGTGGTGTGATTGGGTAGAGCTGCGAATATACTCAATTCAGAGCGTCTGTTCATTGCCACATCTTGTAATAAACCTACTAAGAAGCAGTGCGTTGAGCACCTGTGTATATTTTTTATAAAATAAAGCCTGGGACATCGGCAGATCGGTGTTGTGCTATATTCATTGCCAGTCAACGAAACTGTTTATTATTATTTCCATGAATTGTGGTAAGCTTGAAATATTCAATATTGTTAAATGAAAATTGAATGTAAATTGATAAATTATGTCTGTATATATGTGTGGTTCAGTAGCGAACATGATGTAAAGCCTATAGTGCTCCAGCCTGAACAGAAGGTGTCGGAGGAAAGTAAAACTGCATGGAATGGCCAAACAGTACACTGACACCTAGATTATTAACTAGAAAGAAATAATGCTGGAATTGCAGAGGCGTAGTAACCATTAGGGAGGGAAATACTGGTATAAAGTATTTCAGATGAAGCTGACAGTTGGCCTAACGCTCTGAACTCAATGTTTGTGATGTATTGTGCTCAGTGTAGAAAGGGAGTATAAATTAGTTCTGACGTAGAAGGTACAACCTTCTTGTTTCAGGGACCGTGGTCTTAAAGTTATTGAGCAGCACCTGGTCAGAGCTTTGCTGAAGCCAGAGGTGGACAGCATACTCCTTGGTCCATATAGCAACCAGTGGGGTGGCTCCAGAACTCATTACAGTAATCGAGCAGAGGAGTCTTTTACTGCAGTCATCACGCAAGATAAGAGAGTGTGGCCATGGAGCTCAACATTATGTACCCCCATCTTGAAATGACATTGTAAACTAAGATTAAGAGGGGAATTTAATTGTTTTAATACCAGGAACTGAGAACATCTCCAATACTAGTTCCAATAGAAACAAACTATTGAAGTCATGATGACAAATACCAACAGAGCTTGAACAAAACAAAACCAGTATTACCTCATATTACCACTACACAACTGACACACATAGGATACCATTAATAATATATGTCACTACAAGAATCATATTAATAAATTCTGTACATATAACTTGTAATTAAAATTGATTGTGATTCCTGGTTCCCTTTGTATTTGAATCAGGACACATATACATTCATGACAGCACTGAATACATATTGCTATTTGAAAAGTTATCAGTGACTCCTTTAAGATATCCTCTTAGAGTGTTATATGTATGTGAGTGTCACAGTGTTGTCAAGTGTGGTGGAATAAATTAAATTGTTTATCTGTCTGTTGTTGTTATGACTTACACTTCATCATACACATACCCTAGACATATAACGTAGTCATCACACTATTCCAGAATAATTCTGACTGAGGTATACATATGTGGCAGTAAGTAAGGTTATCTATAATACACTACTCTTATTAGATATAGATACCTTCACAGCTGATCTCAGTCAGTACACTAAGTCCCCTATAAATATTTATAACATCCCACCTTTACCACACCGAATACCATCACTAACCAAGATCTGCTTACTCGTAGCAAGCAAGAGGACATGCACACCATCATAGCTGGCAGACGCTGGAGCTGAGTTGGTCATGTCCTCAGAAGAGACCCCGATGCCATCACAAGAACAGCTATGCTTTGGACCCCTGAAGGAAAACGAAAGAGAGGCCGACCAAAAATAACCTGGCGGAGGACTGTGGAGGCTGAGATGCAAAGAATGAACCAGAGTTGGGGCACTGTACGAAGGATGGCCACCGACCGAGCAAAGTGGAATCAATTTGTTGTTGCCCTACAAGACGCCACTAGGCGCAATGGCCACTGACTGCTTTGACGGTCGGCGGCTAAGGATCAAAGAAGAAGAATCTTCATTATTAAGAGGCCACAGAGATATACTTCGCGTCTTGCCGTAGTGTTCCAACTAGATCACACAGTATCTAGTTGCTAGTTGTATCGGTCAAGACTGTTGACGTCTACTACGTATTTTTATCTGCCTGTCCAACCAGGATTGTTTCTGTTTGATGTTATTTATCATGTCCTGTACACCAATGCTGTCATTAAATATCGTCTACTCATGATGCACGCTCCGGATGCAGTTTTATCATTACCAGTTTCAGCATTCAAGTTATGGTGCTGGATTTAAACACATACTTCATTGAGAACCGATACACGAACATTCGCATTAACAAATAGCCAGTACCAAAAACGGTATGTACAGTCAACCGGGCCAATTTTACTAATCAATACCATTATCTTAATACTTGGCTGTAACAAATGGCATGTGGTGTAAACCCTTGGATGACAAGGTAATAGCAGATTCTTTAATGGAGAGATCAGTTGCATTGGGAACGTGGACATCAGAACCAATTCGCATTTGCCCGGGACTACCCCCAGGGTTCTCCACTATCACCAGTGCTGTTTAACATCTACGCAGCAAAAGTAGCAAATTTGAACCAACAGGACTTGGACGAACATTAACTTTCGCAGATGACATACTCATGAACACAACTGCCTCAGACAGACAGGAAATGGTCCAAGGCATAGACGGCTTCTAAAAGGTATGAGGAAAGCGGATCAAAGGTCGATCCCAACTAGGCCTGTATGATTTCGTGCTCTTTGAACTATTCCATAGTGAAAGCAGACCTTCCAGAAATCACTTTCAATGGATAGAACATTGAAAGGCAAGACAGGTTGAAGTATCTGGGAGTAACGTTTGATCGTGGGCTATCATTCAAGTATCATGTCGAACGGATCATACAGAAGTGCAAACGAGGACTGAGCCTTAAAAACAAAAGCTGCTGTGCGCTTGGAGCAGCGATTATTGTTTCTCCTGTATCATCAGCTCGTGATTTCAGTAATCGAGTACGGGCTCTGAATATTCACGCTGTCAGTGTCACAATGTGAACGACTTGAACGCTTTCAATATGAAAGGATGCGACTAGTTTTAGGCTGTACGCGTGATACTCCTATTATGACGAGATACATGCTCGGATTGCTGTCGATTAGATCCAGATAAAAGCATATGTGCGGGTAACCACTGACAAAAGACACCCCTACATGAGAATGTAGCTGACATTTAAGGAGAGAGAATCAAGAGGGGGATGTCATGGATGGCACAGGCGGAGGCTACGATTGGTTAGGTGACTAGAGTTTAAAATGTATCCAAAGGAGAAGAATGGAGTAAGTCAGGGGAGAACTGGATAAACTACCAGGAGGTCATCATTAGCCTTTGTGACAGGATGGATTGGGGCGACCTCTTCTCGATCTCTTATCCACTACGGCAGTACTCATTTCTCAATTGTTGTACTGACTAGGTTACGTGCTTTTCCACGGTCGGAACCTTTTTTTCCTCTGCTATGTAGCAGATATTTTGTATTTTCATTCTTAGACTCCTCTCAGCGATAAGCGGTCATGTTTGTTTGCTTACCTGTTTCTCCCTGCTAGGGAAGGAACTGATAAGATAATATTAGCCGACAACCGTGTTGGTTGATTTCGAGTGTGCCCGACATCAGGCTACAGAGTAACATTAAACTCGCCCAGCGCAGTTGTTTAATCGCTGATAAGGCCAGGGTGCGTTCTTTGTCAAGATTGTAAAGAGACGGATTTTCTGTGCTCAAGCGACAGATAACGAGATTACTCGTCTGTGCGACACATTTTGGACAGACATGCATGATATCATCGTTTCCGGCACACCTTGTTACAGAGACGTTACTTTATATTAAAGTAATAATAAGTTATTTGTAAACATAGCAAATAGAGGATCGGATGTTTTCATTACATATATGGGAGACGTGACCTTTTGCATCACGCATATTATTTCAGGCAGAAATAATTTTGAAATTACCCCACACAACACGCATGTGTGAAACGATCGGAGCTTTCTTAGCATCGTAAGAAAACAAATGCGGTGGAGGAAGGGCCATATAACCTGACCTAATCGCAGTTATAAGACACTGTGAAGATCGCTTGCCAAGACGAAACCAGGCTGCCAGAAGTTAGAATTCAGAATTCCAATTTTTTCAGACCAGACTTTTGTTGGAGTATTTTGAAGGACTTACACAGTCCAAGAGCGTTTTGTTTCTATTCTTTTACCATAGTTGTTGGAGGTAAAAGTTGAGGGTACTATCTCTGGAACAAGAAGGGAAAAGTGGCCTGTACTTTAACCCTCTATTGGGCCATTTATGAAATAGTTGGAAAAAAAATTCTTGGAGTGGTTTTTGTTGCTGTCCCATGTCTGAAAAGTGGTGTGAAGGTTAATTTTGGGCAAAAAAATGTTTAGTTAGTGTTTTATGGGTATGTTGCCAATTGGCAACAAATCACCATTAAGGTTGGGAACATTTATTGTTGCCATTTGGCAACATATATCTTTTAACTATGTTTTTATGTCTAACAACATCTATTTCACCTTTTTTTACTCCCTACCTACATTTAATATTTAAACAGTAAATAGCAGACAACAAAATTTGTGAAACTTCATGAAGTTAAGTGTAATTTATACAGAAAATGCCACACATACAATGAAACATATAGTTACTGAAAAAAAAAAAATCTTCTGTCTCGTGACTCAATCACAGCTCCACACTCATGTTTCATGAAATACTTTGAAACAGTTTGAATGTTTATTGAGGCACAAGTGTAGGTTACACTTCTCACAGACAGTTCTGGAGTACCCCTTGCATCCAGGAAGTTTGCATCTCCCTTTGTTGGTGACGGAATTGCGGCTGTGGCCAACATTGTCAGTTCTGACATGAAAAGGAGGTACATTTGCTGTTTGCCCTCTCTTCTTTTTAGCCACCAGCTGTGTCTCAGTGCTTCCTGATGGCCTTCCCCTTTTATTATTTTCACTTTTTCCTGCTTTTAGGAGACACAAAGCAATCTGCAACTTGAAATCAACTAATGGTAGTCTGTCCTTTTTTTCCATACCATCCTTACACACATCTGAACAATAAGTTAGCCAAGCTTGCACCACAGAAACATCCAGGAAATGAAACAATATTCTGTGGTACCATTTCTTGGATCTAATAGGTATACGATAGAGTGCCAGCAAGGAGTCCAGCAAATCTACCCCTCCCATGAACATGTTATATTCTTTCACAGCTGCAGGGCAAGAAATGTGTATTTCCTTCTTGGCTTTTCTGTCCCATCTTCTGACTACACATTCTGGTTCAACTGCTGCATAGGTGCTTAGCAGTGTGACTGCTTTATTGTCATACCATTTGATAGCTTTCAATGTGGCTCCGTTTGTTGCTGCAGTACAAACAACAGATGACCCTCTTCCTTTCGTTTTCAGTTCCTTATCGGAACACAGATTACACCCTTTCAGCCGGTTTGCGCGGACAGTGCCAAGACATGCAATGCCTTGTTTCCAGAGGCATGCCTGCAATGCTGGCGAATTAAACCAGTTGTCAAAATATACTTTATGCCACACATTTTTAGGGATACGTTGAAGAAGTCTCAGCACGATATTAGCTGATGCTCCTAAATCAGGTTGGCCAGGACACACGTCAATTTTTCCAGTGTAAATTTCAAAATCATGAATCAAACCAGAAATGCTTGAACAAACGAAGACTTTATAGCCCCACTTTTTGGGTTTCTTTGGGTTGTACTGACGCAGAGATGATTGACCTTTGAATGGGATAACTTGCTCATCAATGCTCAGCCTTTCTGCTGGTTTGAATGAATTGAATTTCACTTTCAGAGCGTCAACTAAAGGTCTTAATTTGAACAATTTGTCGCCTTCATTGTCTTGCTGCTTGTTGTTGTCATTGCAGTGAATGTTACTTTTGATTTCTTTAAACCTCTTGTTCGTCATAGTATCAGCAACAAGTCCATAGCGCGTTGTAGAGTCCCAGTACAATTTACAACTGGGCATTCTAACAATACTCATCATAAACGCAATTCCAAAAAACTGTTCCAGTTCTGGCTGGCTCAATCTGAGAGGCTTCATGATGTTTTTCTGGATGCTGTACTTGTTTGATTCAGTGACCATATGTGCCATTGTATCATCATCAATGAATCTGCGGAAGTATTCTATTGGTTCTGAGGTAACTGATACGTGTGCCGAATCACCAGAGAAGGGCGGAGCTTCAGAAGATACATCTGAGGCTTCACGGTGTCTCCATAGCATCCGACGACGATCAAAGGTTACATCTGTGTCCTCCAGCTCTGATGCAGATGATTCTGAAAAAAAAGAAAACAAAGATATTAATTATCTGGCAACATAAACAATCATTTATTGGTATACTGGTGTACATGTTATTATTCTGATAATAGTAATAATGATAAAAATTATTCTAATCCACATTATGGTATAAAGCGTTCCACAAGTAAGTCTCCGTCAGCCGATATTTAGTACCTGATGGACTAGGCTGAAACTGTACATAGGTTGTACACTGATGGACAAGGCTACAACTGCAGTCTGAAATAAAGTGGCCACATTAAAAAAAAAAAACATCAATTAAATTCAACAAACCTGAATCGGTTGTGTCCGAGGAAGGGCCGGGTTGCCACGTGTTATCCAGGATGTCTTCAGCCTCACTGTCTGACAGCTCACTATCGCTAGAAGCCTCAGGTATTGGTCTATAGATTGTAGTCTTTTGGCTGTAAAACATTTGAGGATCCATTGTGTTTAACTGTAAAAAAAAATTTAAAAAAAATGACAACATATACATTTTGTAATTCAAAAGTTTTTCATCACAAAATTGTTTAATCTCATCTGATGATACATTATGTTTTGTGATTACTGGCAATTTTAGTGGTTATCATGTGTAGTTTAGTTCTAAAAGTCAAGTCTAGATGAAGTAAATATGTTTTATTCATTTACAATATTATTAGTAATTTATACTGGTAATTCTACTATTTACATTGACCTTTTTAGGATACATAAAATTGCAAATAACAACTTTTTTTTAAATGATGAAGTTTAATCAATTATAATGAGAATAAAATACTAATGTTGTTGATTACAGAGAAATACAACATTAAATATCATTTATTAGGTAAAAAGCAACTGTTGCCAATTGGCAACATGAAGTGGTTTTTATTCCTTAATCGACTTTTGTTGCCAAATGGCAACATACCTAAAATGTAAAATAAGAGTAACTTATTTTATTTATTTATAACTATTAAAGCATTTGTTACAAAGATAAGTGGTTTAAGTTACTCAACATATTTTTTATACACCGTTTTCATAAGGAATTTTAAAAAATAATGTGAAGTAAACTCACCTCTCAATTCGATCTTGCAAACCAGCTACCATGCCTTGACAAAAGAGTGCGTGAAAAAAAAGTATTTCTCCGACAAATGAGTTACCCGGTAATTTAAAATTGGGAATGTTTCTAGAACACAATAAAACAAAAAAATTATTAATTTGAACGCCGGATAGTGAAATAGATGACTTTAAACGGTATGTTGCCAAATGGCAACAAGGCCCAATAGAGGGTTAAGACGAGGGACCAACTTCGTAGACACTCCCTGACACTTCTAGGAACGTGCTGCGCCCTATAACCTTGACCAGCGACGAGCGTGATCAGTCCACCAAGAACCAACCCATCAGAGGGAACAGAACCGTCACTGACAGCTAAGTAACCCCTAAAAGCTGCCAAGTGACCTCCTTTACACACTTCTATTCCATCACAGCAGTGATGATAAACATTTTTTATAAATAATTATTCATTTCTTTAAAACCTTGTTAAAACCTAAATAACTATTATATCTGCTTTTTGTAAATATACAAATTTAAAGTCGATTTAATCATTTTGAATGTTTGTCTCAGTCAATTTACTAAATACACTCTAAACAGAGCTATACAATAATAAGAATTCCACTGAGTAAATCAAGGTGGGGGCTTGAACGAGCTGAAATTAATAATAGCTTAATTCTTCACATAAGGCGGCTGACCGATATAAGTTAACAATTGCCTTGCCAATGCAGCATTGTTCTTGACTTCGGAAATATCTTATGAAAACTACCTTGAGATAGAAGCATCATTGTCCTTCTATCTACAACTGTGCCAAGATTAATCTTGTGCGAAGGTAGTCACCTTTGAAGGCCCGTATTAGAAACTCTTGAGTTTTGGCCACTGCTGGACCACTACTGCAAAGCAGGGGAGGCAAGTCAGTTACAGCCTTGGCAGAGAGTGCAGATCTTGTTGCAATGGAAAAGCAGAGCTGGGGATCAATCAGCTGATAAGTGATCAGGCTGGGGATGATGACGCCATTGTGTACACTGATGGGTCTGTAGTGCGTGGTAAGAAATCAGGATGGGGCTTTTCTGCGAGAATCAAGGGCAGGGTCGTCGCTGAATAGAGTGGAGCTTACACGACAACAACCTCCAGCATGAGAATGGAGGTAGAGGCAGTTACTGCAGCACTGAGGTGGCTGTCTGAAACTCCATCAACTAGAGCAGTTATATTGTCAGACTCTCAATCCATGCTTCAGAAAGTTCGGAATTGATGGCTGCTGCAGGAATGGAAAACATTGATAGAATCCTCAAGTCTTGAAGAACTGGTGTGGATCTACTGTTCTGGTCATGCAGGGGTACGTGGAAATGAGAGAGCTGACAGACTGGCCTCAAGAGCACCAATAGTGGGGAAACTGGACATGGATAAGGGAGAGATACTAAGGGCTATTAATGATCGCCTGCTGGATTATGACACTGCAATGGATGAATCAACAAGGCTGAGGCTGTTGGAGTTTGGCATCAAATGTAGGACAAGCAGAAATGGAAGTGAGAGAGGATGCATCCGTCGTATGTACAACCAGCGTGCTACAGGTACAATTAGCTTCATACTCGTCGACATTTCCTGAGGGAGACTGAGCACCTATGGGTTTGCCCGGAGGTCAGTGAGGTCGATTCTGATGAACAATAACAATATTGCACGATTTGGAGCTTTGTAAAAATGCCTTAAGCATGGACAATAACTATAATAGTGCCTATCTTAAAACCCGAAAGGAAGCCCATGATGTAAGTTCATATAGACCTATCTCCCTAACATCACAACTAGGCAAAATTCTAGAAATTGTTGTTAACACATTCTACCTAGAAACAAATCTGTTATATAGCCCAACCCAGTCGGGGTTCAGAGGAGACAGAAGTACAGTAGACCAGCTTGTACGATTAGAAAACGAAGTCAGGTTAAGGTTCAAGAGATGAGAGAAAACAGTGGCAGCTTTCTTGGATGTCACTAGAGCATATGATGAATGCTGGAGAGATGGAGCTCTTTACAATATGAAAAAAAGACTGGCATTAGAGGCAAAACTTATAAGTATATAGAAAGTTTCTACAGGATAGGTATTTTGCAGTACAGGTGAACAAGGATAAGTCAGAAATATATGAACAACAAAATGGGATTTCTCAGGGATCTGTGATTTCACCTACAATTTTCACAATATTTGTAAATGATCTAGCAGATGAATTTAACGATATTTAGAATGCACTATCACAATTTGCAGATGACTGCGCTATTTTGCGGTCTGTAAAAAACCTGGGCCATGCTTACAAAACTGTCACGGCTTGTCTCCCCTGCTTAGCAGTATTGGCCCAACAGTGGCCAAAAGTCAAGAGTATCTACTATGGCCCTTCAAAGGTGTCTACCTTCGCACAGGATTACTCTTGGCAGAGTGGTAGATATAAGGATAATGATGCTTCTATCTCAAGGGAGCTTCCACAAGATATTCAGAAAAGCGAGTACAATGCTGCATTCCCTGAGCACGTTAACTTTATGATCTGCCGACAACTTTTGTGAAGGATTAAGCAATTATTTATTTTAGCTGATTTACTCAGTGGAATTCTTATTATTATGGTAAAGCTCTGTTTAGGGTGTATTTAGTAAATTGACTGAGACAAACATACAGTACATTTAAAATGATTAAATCTAAGTTAAATTTACATAATTACAAATAACAAATTTAAGAATCATTTAGTTTTAACAAGGGTTTAAAAGAATGAATAATGTTTTCTTTCTTAATGCTCATGCCCCTGTTCCCTTCTTGTTCCAGACATAGTACCCTCAAATGGTACCACCACCAACAACTATAGTAAAAGAATAGAAACGAAACACTCTCCTGAGTATTGCGTTTCTCTTATTCCACCATCCCATTTATCTCAGAATTTACCCTCGATGAGAATTATACTTGTTCCCTCGAGAGATACTTTCTTTACATTTAAATTAAGTAACTGTTAGCCTTATTTTACATTTCAATGAAAAGGTTACAAGTACAGATAGAATATGTTTACATTTACATCTCAACTGACTGAAAAGTTTTCACATTATAAATTGAATATGTTTTCATTTATATCTACACTTGTTGAAAAGTTTGAAAATGTCATTAATTTTAAAGTGAATATATTTAAATAGACATTTAAACTGGTTTGAAGATGTAAATATTACACTTAGAATGTACATCATTTCTTTCATCTATCCCTCCCTGCTCCATATGGAACTTGGTTTTACATAAGCTTTTACTTCTCTTTAAGAAACTATGGATAAATAGTCACCAGCCCTTGCAGTGGTGGTTCATGAAATCATCATTCTATACGCTGAGGTTGCCAGCTTCAAATGACTTGGACATATACTAGCAATTTTCACACATTAGTATTCACATGGTAATATATAAATATTAGTTCACATGTTAGTAATGAAAAATGTAGAATGTAAAATGCCAACTTACGCCAATCCTGGCTCACAGACATTTTGCTCAGATGAATAAAGTTAAGGCACTTGATTAGGCCTCTTACACGTGTTCTTGGGGCTGTTACTTTTATAAGATAATTGCCACTGTGACTCCGTGTGTTCTCAGTTTCCTCTGTCCCGTTTTCTTTGTTAAAATGATAGAGATTTCCTGGGATGTTTTTGTAAGTCCGTCTAGATTCTCCAAGACAAGGTCCGGCCTGATAAAATGGAATTCTGAATTCTAACTTCTGGCAAGGTCTGGTTGTGTCGTCTTTGGCAAGCGATTTCTCACTGTCACAGTGTGATTAACACAGCTGTGGACTGGCGGTGCTCCGCTGGGGGCGGGTACATAATGTCAGTCGGGTGTGTGAGGTGTTATCATACACTTAACTTAACAACACGAAACTGTGAGGTCAGCAGGTCAGGGGTGAACGCAAGGGGCGTTCTGATTAGGCAGTGAAGAAGAAAGAGGAAAGCGAGCGAGGAGGTTTTGGGGTGATGATGGCCGACTCGTATTGTCGAATGCAAGAGGATATTTAGCTGTGAGAAGATAAGGCATTCGGTTATCTGAGATTTTCATCAATGTGTTACACTTCGCTAACTACATATATTGTTGTGATTTTGTGGTGATAATTATTTGAATACATTAGACAGAGTTGAGAACATTGCTAGTGTTCGTTATTATTTGAATGTGGTCCACTCCACCCCTCTCTCTCTCTCTCATGTGTAGTATTTCGAGGACTAAGGCATATGTGTATTTAATACAAAATACGCTGTGTCAGGTGGGGAGCTCGTATTTGGGTCCTCGTGTTTGATTATCTTTGCACGTCAATGCAGCGCCAGGCCAGAAATCTATTTTAGGTCACATACACTGTAGGCCTGTTTTTTCAGTATCGTAGTTGTCAGGTACTTTTTTGAATAGTGAGTCACGGGTCACGGATTAGCGATACACAGTGAAGTGTGGGATTTATTATGAACAGTACTCTGTGTCAGAGCTAACAAAATGTCAGGGCGACATTGAGCACTCTTCGGGTTAAGAAAACGACGCCGATGTCGGCCAACGTCTGCGGTGTGAACCAGGTTGTCGCAGGTTCGTTGACATTAATTTTGTTGTCTGCAGGGCTGAGAGGACGAAGATGTTGCTGCTAGTACAGGTTGGGCGAACAAGTGGATGGCATCCTTGGTAGCATTCATTTCAGCGTCTGACTGGTCAAGACTAGAGGCCGCTGCAGCGCCGTTTGAAAGCCAACAGTGGGACAGTGTTGCCACTGTGAATTTTTCACCACAGCCACTACACAGTGTTTACTGGCTCAGGAGACGACGTACCGGTGGAAATCAAGTGGTTGAGTCTTCTTGTGGAACTGGGTGCATGCCGAACACGGGAACTGGTGCATTACAGTATCACCATTTTACACACGGTCGTTACGGAGGTTGCTAGAAGCTGAACAGTACCAGATTTACATTGCGATCTTTGCCTTATACAAAACACTGCAGGCCATCATCATAAACTGTACTGAACTTTTTCTCACGTAGAAGGCTGCACTACACCTTTGCAAACGGTGGTAACTTTCATGAACTCGTGAGATGTTATTGGAGTGGAGCTGGCAAATCCTCGCCTTGTGCTGATGACAAGCTAGTATACAGTTGTGGTATAACTGTGATGCGCGTGGTCTGACTTTTTGGCTTGACATCCCTGTGATATTTCAGTGAAGACAAGGCACTATCTAGTGACAAGCGTGGACTTTGTGCCTTACTCAGGGGTCACCCTAATGGACAATATTTGTAACTTTACGTAACTTTGTAACGTGTCGTTCGTTGTGTAGACCATTGGATCATTAGTGACTAAGGTGCTGTGGATATCAACGTCATCATCAGGAACCCAGACCTTCGGAGATCATCAATTTAATTGATTTATAGTTAATTTTTTAAAAATGTAGTATTATTACTATTATTATATATTATTGGACAATTATTTTTCTTTTAGTACCTTTCTACTTTATAATATTATATAATTAGTAATCATTCTCCTGTGACCTCTTTTCCATTTGGTTGGGGAGTACATCATCCAACTGGTGTGGTGTTGCAGCATACTACCTTTGGTCACTTCATTGTCTATTGTAGGTTTTTGTTGTGTCTTTGTAGAAGTATAATTTTGGTGTCATTTGGTTGTTGTGTGGGTTTAGGATTTTCTCTTTTGCATTGCGGAAAGAGATTATGCTAAACTGTTCTTTAGGACTGTTGCTAGGTGAATTGTGTGCCGGAGCACGGGCACATAGAGCTGACCCTATTGGCTGCCCTGCATAATTCACGTTGCACATGTTAGTGTATTAGTGGTGCAGGTCTGGTTTGTTTGCACGGTGTCATATGTGTAATAGTGTCTCTTTGTCATGTTTAATTGGAGTATTCTCTTGTATTCTTCTTCCTATCATGTACATACGTTAATTTCCCAAACTCTTGTTTTCATTTGTTAACAGCTACGGTTTATAATTAGACATCTGCTGCTGTCTGAGGATTTTTTTTTCTTTATTCCACCGTACTGTTGTGTTCGTTCGTGTAGTAAGGTCGTCTTGATCATCTTCATTATTATCATCATTGTTTGTATTTATGTTTGTTTTGTTTTAGTGAAGTGTATCTCACTTTCAATTCCAGTACTGATTGCATAAGAGTAGGTTGTGTATTTTTGCTTGTGTAGACGTAATTTTCTGGTTTGGTTGAGAATCACATGTATGTTTATGCCATTAAGTATATTGCAGTGGGGTTTAGTTTCACTGCTTAAATATTATGGGTGTCATGGGTACAGCAAATTATGCTGTTGAATAACTTCACATCATTATACTGAATACACCTATTTGATTGGTACAGTCAGTATTTCTGACTAGGCATTACATATAATTTTGATCCTTTTTTTTAGTACAATATCTGATAATTTTCCAGTGGGGAATACTGAAGGCATTTTTCTTTTTTTTGTACACTGAGTACTGCTTTAAGAAATGTTAATTTAATTACATTACATTACGATGGCTAGCCTCTGAGAATTTGTTGAGGTTGGTAAAGAGCTAGCATTAACAGGCCCTGCTCTACAGGAATGGGCAGAAAAAAAATGGAAAGAAAAACAGGAAAATGATAGAATGGAACGGTGTGAGGAGAGAGAATTCCAGAAAGAGATGAAGAAGATAGAAGCAGAGAAAGAGATGAAGAAGATAGAAGCAGAGAAAGAGTTAAAGAAAATTGAAGCTGACAGAGAAATAAATCTAAAGAAGCTAGATAATGAGTCCAGGAAGCAGGATTCAGGTGGGAAAGAATTCTCACGTCCCTATAGACTACGGTTACCCAATTTTAATCAAGATTTGGACAGTATGGACGTGTATTTGGAACGTTTTGAAGCAGAAGTTTTGGCTTGGAAGATAAAGAAGGAGGAATGGCCTGTTCTGCTGGGAAATTTGCTTTCAGGATCTGCGTTAGAAACTGTGTATAGTATCCCTTTAACCGACAGAGCAAATTATGACTTAGTCAAGGAGAGGTTGTTAAGGAAATTTCGTCTAACGGCGGAAGGGTATCGGGCTCGTTTCCGAGACGTGAGACCAAGCGTCAATCAGGATTTTGAGGATTTCATTGCGAAAATTACTCAGCTATTAAATCGATGGATTGAGATGGAAGGTATTACTAAAGACTTTGATGGGCTGTTCGACCTTATGTTACGAGACAAAGTATTGTCATCGTGTTCATCTGAGCTTATTGCGTTTTTCCAGGAACGCAAGCCCAAAAACATCAGTACGATGTCAGAATTAGGACACCAATACGTGACCGCGCATCCAGGAAAGGTCATACACAGGGAGAGTATCTCTGAGACTTTCTCAGCGAGTATAGGAAAGATTACTAGAAAACCTTACAATCAACATAGATCGAAGAGTGCCGATAGATTTGGCCCCAGAAGATTTAATTATGATAGACCCTACTTTCGAGGAGACAGATCTCCTGCACGGTATGACAATTATCGGGACCATAGATCACCGAGGAAGAAATTTAACTATCAATCTGATAGAAATCAATACATATATACTGGAGACAGACAGGATAGGTACCCGCGGAATCAGATCCAGATAGATGCGCCAAACGAGCAGGAACAAAGACGACTTCGCAAAAGCTCACCTTACCAAAGAAACAAATCCTTTGAGAAAAAGGAGCCAGACCGAGTAGTCAGACACTCTCCAAACAATAGTCCGAAAAAGGATAGCAATACGCAGCTACAATGTAGTCTTTGTAATGGAACAGGACATTTAGCAAAGGTCTGTGCTAATAATTCAGAACGAGCGAATTCGGCTTGCATATTAGAAACCTTTAACAATGAGAATTGCGAAGGGTGTAGACCATTATTTGAGCCAGACGGTAAGCCTATGCTTATCTGTGGTCACACTCTGCCTTGTCTCTCTTCGCTTGAAGAAAATGGTTATTTGGAATTGCATCCAGGATTTGTGCAAAAGCAGGAAGTGTCTGTGTTGAGAGACACGGGCTTCACAACTATAGGAGTGCGTAGATCCTGCATGGACGACTCATGTTTGATAGGTAAGACAGCAAGATGCGTCACTTTTGGGGGTAACATTGAGTATTACCCTCTTGCCATTATTGAGGTAGACACACCCTTCATATCTGGTAGAGTACAGGCCTGCGTACTCGAAGCACCGATAGCGGATTTGATTGTGGGTAATGTGCACGGTGTGCAGGAATGTACTCAGATCGACATCAGGAAATGGAGGGACAATCATGTGCTTAGTGCCAATGCGGTGATTACGAGGGCGCAGTCAAAGGCAGATGACGCATTAGAAGCGACGCATCCTGAAGCTAAGACATCGGAATTGGTCAAAGGGAGTCAGGATACACAGGTGTCGGACTTTATTCAGCACCAACGGTCAGACGGATCATTGCGTAAATTTTACAACTTTGCCGAGAGAGGTGATGCAAAGTGCACGAAGCTGGCCAGACATTGGTTCGAGCTCAAGAATAATGTTCTCACTAGGTGTTTCGCTAAGGGAGTACAAACTCAGCGCCAAGTGGTGGTACCGTGTAGTTTTAGAGCAAAAGTGTTAGAGGTGGCACATGACTCCCCTTTCGCGGGACATATGGGTGTGGCTCGAACGCGCCAGAGGGTGCTGTCACAATTCTATCGGCCATTGTTTAGCAAGGACATTAAACTATATTGTAGGTCCTGTAAGATATGCCAACAGATGAGGCATAAAGGCAGAACTCCCAAAGCTCCAGTGCAGGTTACGGACTTGTCAGTACGTCCTTTCCAGAAAGTAGCGATTGATATTATAGGCCCCCTCTCGGTTACTTCAGACAGGGGATATCGTTTCATTTTAACGATGGTAGATTTGTGCACCAGGTGGCCGGAGGCGGTGCCGATGAAGAGTATTACTTCACAAGCAGTCGCAGAGGCTTTGCAGATGTTGTTTTGCAGGTTTGGTTTTCCGGAAGAGATATTATCGGATAGGGGCCGTCAGTTCATTTCGAAGGAGATGTCAGAAATCACGGGGCTGTTAGGTATTGCCCAAACATTCACGAGTCCATATCACCCTCAGTCAAACGGAGTGTGTGAGCATTTTAACGGTGCATTAAAACACATGCTGGCAAAAGTGACCGCAGAATCTCCGCAAGAATGGGATAGGTTACTCCCAGCGGTCCTGTTTGCCTACAGGGAGGCTCCCCAAGAGAGTACAGGATTTTCCCCTTTCGAATTACTGTATGGGGCAAACCCAAGGGGGCCGATGCACATATTGAAGGATTTATTAACTGGAAAAGGTGCAAATAGCACCTCAGTTACGAGTTATGAGTATGTAGTGAGCCTCAGAGAACGTATTGTAAGATCTTGTTTGGTGGCACGTGATTGTTTGGCGGGGTCGTTAGCACGGTATCGGAAGTATGCAAATCGAAACTCCAAACTAGTATCCCTGATTCCAGGTGAGGAAGTTTGGCTACTTTTACCAGCTGAAGAGGATCGCTTGAGCATTACGTGGCAAGGACCATTCAAGGTGGTTAAAAAAATTACAGATGTCGATTACCTAATTTCGGTCCGAAATAAGGAAAAGGTATTTCATGTGAATATGCTGAGGCCATATGTAGAACGACCTGAGTCATTGAAAGCAGTCACAAGGGCAGCACAGACTGAAGCAACAGTGGCATGTACGGCAGTCATTGATGACACGGGAGATTAAAAAGGTGAAGGGAATATCCAGTTATCCCTCGTACCCCTGGTTCCTTCGGAGTCATGGAATATGGTACGAATCGAGGATGACCTAACAGGAGAACAAAAGTCGGAAGTACAGATTATATTAGCGGAGTTTAAGGATGTCCTCACAGATCTGCCAGGACGGACAGACCTGATTTGTCATGATATCACTCTGACATGCGATCAGCCGATTAGGGTAAAACCGTATCCATTGCCCATGCATTTCAAATCGGCTGTCGAGAGAGAAATTGGTGACATGCAACGACTGGGGATCATTTCTCCGTCTGATTCACCATATTCTTTTCCAATGGTTGTGGTTCGCAAGAAGAACGCATCTCTTCGTATATGCATTGACTTTCGGAGATTGAACAGCATCACCGTCGTTGACGCTGAACCAATACCTAATCAGGAAGATCTGTTAACACAATTCACCCACGCTACATATTTCAGCAAACTAGATCTGTCTAGAGGCTATTGGCAGGTACCCCTCGCGGAGGCTGCAAAACTTCTAACTGCATTTAGTACCCCCAAAGGATTGTTTCAGTTCAATGTCATGTGCTTTGGCTTAGTGAACGTGCCCGCCACATTTGTGAGGATGATGAGAAGATTGTTAGGACATCGATCGGATATTATTACATATATCGACGATATATGTTTGTTTCATGAGTCATGGGAGGATCACATGAGGGGTTGTCTTGCCTATTGCGGTGTCTAAGGCAGCATAATTTAAAGGCACTGCCGAGTAAAGTTTGCATAGGTTTTAAAGAGTTAAGTTTCTTAGGACATACTGTAGGTCATAATCACCTGAAACCGGAAGATGTAACAGTTACAAAGATTTTACAGTTGCAGACACCTAAAACAAAAAAGCAAGTGAAAAGTCTAATTGGACTTGTGAATTTTTATCACAAGTTCATCCCTCAGTTCTCTTCCATTGCAGCTACACTTACCTCGCTAACGAGTAAGGGGATGCCAAATAGGGTCGTGTGGACACAAGATTGCGAGATAGCCTTATGTAGAATCAAGAGGGTATTCTCTAGGAAACCCATCTTACTGATGCCAGATTTACGCAAAACCTTTGTTTTGCGGACAGACGCATCTTCTGTAGGAATTGGAGCTTGTTTAATGCAAGACCACCAGAGTACCTTACATCCACTGATGTATGTGAGTCGGAAGCTGTTGCCGGCTGAGACTAGGTACTCCACGATTGAAAGGGAGTGCTTGGCAATTATGTGGGCAGTTTCAAAGTTGTCCCGGTATTTGATAGGTGCACATTTTGTATTACGGACAGACCATTTTTACAGTCGTCGAAATCGACAAGCTCGAAATTAACTCGTTGGGCTCTCTTACTGCAGCAGTACAAATTTACTGTTTTACCCCTAGAGGGTAAGCTCAACGTTGTAGCTGACACTCTGTCTCGTTTGTAGAATGCTTGTTTTTTTCTTGATTTTTTTCCTCCCACACGATGTTTAAGTGGGTATGCAAGATATGTGAAGACAAGAAGGATATGAATGTATACTTGGCTCGAAAGCCGGATGTTGGGTGTTTGGAGTGCGCCCAGCTGCCTTCCAAAAGAAGAAAAAAAAACTTTGTTTTTTTTCCCCGGGGGGGGGGGGGGGGAGAGTAGATGTCACAGTGTGATTAACACAGCTGTGGACTGGCGGTGCTCCGCTGGGGGCGGGTACATAATGTCAGTCGGGTGTGTGAGGTGTTCTCATACACTTAACTTAACAACACGAAACTACGAGGTCAGCAGGTCAGGGGTGAACGCAAGGGGCGTTCTGATTGGGCAGTGAAGAAGAGAGAGGAAAGCGAGCGAGGAGGTTTTGGGTTGATGATGGCCGACTCGTATTGTCGAATGCAAGAGGATATTTAGTTGTCAGAAGATAAGGCATTTGGTTATCTGAGATTTTCATCAATGTGTTACACTTCGCTAACTACATATATTGTTGTGATTTTGTGGTGATAATTATTTGAATACATTAGACAGAGTTGGGAACATTGCTAGTGTTCGTTATTATTTGAATGTGGTCCACTCCACCCCCCTCTCTCTCTCATGTGTAGTATTTCGAGGACTAAGGCATATGTGTATTTAATACAAAATACCCTGTGTCACTCACATTGAATTAAAACTGCGAAAAGGTCCATTTATATTGCCTGTCCTGCCCCCGCATCTGTTTGTTATGAAGCTACTCAGGGCTCCAATCATTTCAAACATGCTTGCTGGGTGGGTAATTTCAAATTATTCCGACATGGAGTAATTTTACGCGTGATGCAAAGGTCACGTCTCCCATTTAGGGTAATAAAACATCCGATTGCCTGGCAGGCAGACTCACCAACACATTTGTAAACTCGTACAACAATGGGTTTCAGATGTAACAACTTTTTATTGTCGTATAAAGTAATTTCTTTATGATAGTCAGACAGGAAACGATTATGTCATTCGTGCCTGTCCAAAATGTGTTGCACTGACGAGTAATCTTGTTATCTGTCACTTGAACACACAACTCTGCGCGAAAACTAAGCAGACCAATATGGGTTTTACCTACGATAATCTCAGTAAAGCTGTGCCGCGCCTAGCAAATGTGAAGTAGTATCACCAAGGAGTGTCAAATGTTTTGACAATATCAAATATCTGCTTGATACGAGCAGAAAGAAATGTGAGGACCCGGAAATTCCAGGTAATCAGTACTTATAATTTTTGAAATGTGTACTGCCGTAGTGAATAAGAGATCGAGAATGGGTCGCCCAAATCCATCTTGTCCCAAAAACACTGCAAAAACAAATAGACAAACTTTCAGAATGGATGAACCGTTGGGGCTTTTAAATTAATGTTAACAAAACAGTCGGTATGATTGTCAGCAAGGAAAGTGTAAGAATAAGTAACAAAATCAATATAACCATTGAAGGGCAGAAAATATGTACCTCCTAAACAACTCGATTCTTGTGCATGACTTTAGATAAACAACTAAATTGGAACTAACATATAGACATTTATGCAGAAAACTGTAGGGACTTCATAAATATGCTACGAATAGTAAAAGGTAATAGATGAGGAGCCAGCAACAAAAAAAAGCTTATGTTCTATAAGTCGTTCATCAGGGGGGAAACTAGACTATTCTAGCATAGTCTATGACTCAGCTTCAGCTTCTAACAAAGCAAAACTAGACAGAATACAATACGCAGCCTTGAGAGCCATTACGGGTGCATTGAAATCAATATCAGTAGAAGAACTAGAAGTAGCTGTCTGCCCCTTGATCTAAGACGGAAAGAACTAAGATTTTATTATTGGAGCAAAGTAGCACAAGAAGTGACTCATCCAGCATATAAAGCCTTTGTCCAAAACCAACCAAATGTATGGGACATCCCTGTGAATACAGAAAGATATCCAACCGGGTTGAGAACTATTGAAGATCTAATACAGTTCAATGAACTGTCAGGCACAAATAATAACAATAATAAATATAGAAACACTATACCACCCCGGGAAATAAAAGCACCAATCATTGACTACACACTCACTGAAAAGGGTAAAAAACACATAGAAGACAAGGAAGTAAAGACGCTAATAAGAAAGTTTATAAACCAACTTACAAAACAAAGCTTTGCTTTTTACACTGATGGATCCAAGGGTGATAGCGGGCAATTAGGTGCAGGGGTAGTGTTACGGTAGATTAATTGGCATTGTCTGCTAGAGGTTAGCAGCATGCGATTTTAGGGGTTACAACGTTTAATGTAATGTAAAAGTATTATTAGCCTAGTGAACGCTGTGACGTTTCAGCGTTGGTAGTCACGCACGGTGACCAAGTAACGGGACCCTTTCTTGAATGACCGTCGAACGGAGAAGACGTGTCTTTATATTCTTATAGTGTCGGGCATGGAATGCCGCACCGTTCTATTGTATTTTATTATGGACATGGGTCAGTCCACTGATGATAAGAGATGAATGTCTTTCCAGGTTAGTAAAGTGACTAAGCCTAGGTCGAGATGAATTAACAGTCCGTATCAATCATATGATTACCAGACGCATAATCTCACTGTCGGTGGTGGGACTACCCATACATATAGTTATGTTGTACATATAGTTATGTTGTTCTGACTATTATGTTTTCAAGCTACGAGACAAGGACTGATTTGTAAAGGAATCATATATGAAGTATGAACTGCAATTATTATGTATAATTCTTCATGATGACCATGTGTGAACTGTTCGTGTATGGAATTGATATATTAAATTTATGTGGACTCAAGGAATGACTTATCAAGTCTCTGAACGTTGGAAGTTGAATATATAATAATGTTGACAAATATTCTATCCCACCTTCGCGTAATTTACCATCAATAGCACGACACCATAACTGACTAAGAAAGACAAGGGATAAAATGGAAGTAATTGTAATCACTGAAGAACCCTTTGGTAACACTGGATTTGTAACACTACTAAACACGCCCTTGTAACACTGGTGGGCCATTGTCGGGAACGAAATGAAAATTTTTTTTTTAAGAGTCACTACGAACTATTTACTTTCAATGAACAATCACGTGATTTCATAAATATGTCGTGGCACACATGACTACGAAGGTTAAATCTGACGTCACAACATCATGCGTACATGCTAACGCTCAAGGGACAAACTCAGCACACTCCAGTTTTGATGAAAAATTCAAGCTCTCAATGAATCTAAAGATGGAAAAGTCGTTATCTGCCAACGAGGAGCAAGCAGTCCTAGACTCTGGTCTAGTCCGTTGGTGAAGATTGCATCGGACGACGGGTTAAAAGCTATAACGGTAATCTGTGACTTTTGTCATTGAGATATAACACAATACTGAGTCCATTTCTTATTTCACAGGCATGTCTAAATATTTTTATATATACGTAAAGTTTGTTTGTCCACTGTATGTCTTTATTGTTGATTAGTGGGAGGTTGGTGCGGCGGTTTGGAATGAATAACATGGCTCTGAGGATGCCGATATTCATTCTGAATGTTCCTTAAGGCCGTTAGTTAATTGCTTTTTAACGAAGAACCCATCGACGACCTTCCGATGATTTTCGTTCGTTCGTAATTGCAATTAATTGACCTTGCATGTTAGATGTCCAGTCTAGTTATAATTGGCGTATTTTAGTGTATTTAGTTCCAATTTTTATTCATTTCTGTAATCATGTTTGTAACCTTTATCGTTATTCTGACCTTACTATGATTTGGTTTATAGATTTTGTATAACCGTTGAGGAGTCCATGTATACGTCATCTTTTTTTGTGTACGTAGGTTAATTCTTTATTCAGTTTGCTCTTTGACCTCTCGTTATTTCCGGTTTACTTTGCTTAATTTATAAATGCATTTTATTTGTGAAAATGTCTTTGTCGTTTTGTAATATTGTTCTGTAATCCTTGGTTAACAAATTGTGTTGTTTGTCTTCATTTCATTCATTTATAAGATAATATTAATACTATAATTTATTCATTCATAAGAGCGTAGATTAATATGATTAAATTTTTATGAGTTTTAAGGAGGAATTAGGGACTTTGCACCAATTTGCAGTGGTGGTCCAAGAAATGGGCAATGCACTTTATAGCTCATGATTATGACATAATATACAATAATTAATTATTATATATTTATAACATATTAAGACATATTAAATGTTAATTAGTACACTTTCTCAGTACTACATTGTGAACTTAGTAACTATTAAGATTAAATAACCTAATTATTTAGGTATAATACCCATAATTATTGAATACTAATATTAAGTGCATGATATAATGTCAGCACTTTAGATAACTAACTATCATAACTATTTATGATAGATATTAGTGAGTATATACACATAATATTTTTACAAAATATTATAGATTTGTGGAAACTTATAAATAACAGTACAGGAATATTGCAATTTCTTGTAGTGATTATTCATTCGTTGAGTAATTACAAATATCTACATAGACTTTATTAGTGATTACTAGACATGAGTAATTGAATACTTAAATAAATCAACTTCAAGAATGCTTACCTTGGATCATTTCATTAAAATTGGAAAAGATTGTAATAAAAAGGGAGATGCACTCCTGGAATTTGCGGAACAACAACTTGCAAAATATAAGGCAGAGATGGAAGAACTTGAAAGAAAAGAGGCTGAAAAGAAAGCTATTGCTAAGGCAGAGATGGAAGAACTTGAAAGAAAAGAGGCTGAAAAGAAAGCTATTGCTAAGGCAGAGAAAGAAGAATTAAGACAAGAGGAAGAAAGAAAGGTGGCAAGAGATGAAATCCTACGGATTGAAGAAGAGAATAAATTGAAACGACAGGAAATCATACTGCAGCAAGAAATGGAATTGCAACGGCTTAAATTGGAAACAGCAAAACTTCATTCGCAGGGTGCTGCAGCAAACCAAAATGATAATGCTCAATCGGGATCTTCATCCAACCGACTTAAGGGCAATTATTACTTTAAGCTACCACCGTTCAAGTTACACGTAGACGATTTGTCATCATGGCTGGCGCGCTTTGAGGATATATGCAAGGTCAATAACCTTGACAAAACTGCATGGGCACTTAAACTCAAAGAATTTCTGGATGGCGAACCTGCAAGTGCAGCACAAAATATTGATCCGACATTAGCCACAGACTATGAGGCCATTAAGACTTTGTTATTGCGTCGGTTCCACTTGAACGAAGAGGCATGTAGATAACGTTTCAAAAGTTTGTTGCCAGATAATAATAAGGACTTTACAGGGTTTATTGCTAACATACGCAATACTTTTAACAGATGGGTTGAACTGGCAGGTGTCAACAAATCTTACGACAAGTTAGTCGATTTGTTATTGAGGGATAAAGTGTTATCTTCTGTCAGCCCTCCGTTCTTTGCTTATCTGCAAGAACGTAAACCAGAAACTATTGATGAGTTAGAAAAAATTTCTTTAAATTACTGCACCGCTCATCCGAATGCTAACATTTCTGGCTCGTTGATAAGAGAACCTCTTCCTGTAGCCTCCAATATGGTATATCATAGTAATAACAACCAAGAACACACAGTGTGGACAGAGGTAGGTTCAAAGGAAACTATGACATTAATTTTCATAAGAGACGTAATAGTTTTAACAATAACTTTAATAGAGGAAGACCACAAAATAGAAACTATTCACCTCAGTCCAGATACAACAATAATCCACGTAACTCAAGTTATAATCGGTCATATAATTATAATAATGGTAACATTTGGAACAACAGCGATAATTATAACTCGAGACATCGAGATAACAGTTACAATAGGGGACAACGGGATAATTCAACTGATTATTCTCGTCATCGTTCTCATTCTCGTAGATCGACAAATTATAATCATAATACAGGAGCAGCCGGTACTACTGCTACAACCCCTGGGGTTCATAGTTCACCTACTAATAACAAAATACAGTCTTCATCTACATGTTATGCAATGAATTCTAACGTGGCAAATAGTTGCCCAGAATGCAATCTTATATTTCAGAAGGCAAAAGAGACAGTTCTGAACTGCGGACACATTCTACCAGAAGTCAGTCTAGCAGTCAATGACGGAACAGGCTCGCTGATCTTCAACAGAGGAAAAGTTAATGGATCCGTCGTCTCAGTTTTAAGAGATTCGGGATCGACAACGATCGGAATCCGTCAGTCACTTGTTCATCCAAATTGTGCAACTGGAGAACATGTCAGGTGCATGACCTTTGGAGGAACCATAGAATGTTATCCAACTGCTATTATATATATTAATACACCTTTTTTCACAGGCAACGTTAAAGCATGCATGTTAAGAAACCCAATTGCCGACCTTATGGTGGGATGCATACACGGAAGTAAAGATTGCACACCAGAAGAGATTATTGAATGGGAAAAAAATAATCTATGCATCGGAAATGCAGTAATAACCAGAGCACATACGAAACAATTAGAGACTATGGACACTGAAAACAAGGAAACAGACAAACATGAAAATATCGAGGTTCATTCTACTATTGACCGAGTATCCTTTGCTGAAAAACAGAAGGAAGACAGATCATTAACAAAATTTTTTGCATTGGTCAACAAAGTTGACAATCTTGCTATGAACAATAATAATAGTCATTGGTTTATTATTAAAAATGACATTTTATTAAGATGTTTTATGGATAAAACTCATGTAAGACAACAGGTCATGGTACCTTTTGCTTTTAGACGGTACATACTTCAACACGCACATGATTCTAAGTGCGCAGGTCACATGGGATATACTCGGACACGTTCTCGAGTATTATCTTCTTTTTTTTGGCCGGGAGTGTCACGAGATATTTCACAGTACGTACGCTCCTGTACAATATGCCAGGAAGTGAAAGCACGAGGAGCCTTTCACACGGCGCCTATTCAGGCTTGTGACATATCTGTGAGACCCTTTGACAAGATGGCCATTGATATTATTGACCCACTTTTACCATCAGCCAGAGGACATAGATTTATTCTCACGTGCATCGATTTATGCACACGATGGCCAGAAGCCATCCCATTGAAATCAACCACCACCACAGATGTAGCTGATGCACTACACCTGATCTTCTCTAGAGTAGGTTGTCCTAGGAAACTTTTGTCAGATCATGGATCTCAATTTATATCTGAGACTATGACTGAAGTAATGAAGACTTGGAATATAGATAGAAATCTCAGTAGCATTTATCACCCAATGAGTAATGGTGCAGTAGAAAGACTTAACCGCACACTCAAACAAATGTTACATAAAGTTACAGTTAACCATCCACAGGACTGGGACAGAGTACTCCCAGCCGTGTTATTCGCTTATCGAGAGGTGCCACATGAACAAACTGGCTTCTCTCCGTTTCAATTAGTCTTTGGCGCTCCACCACTAGGTCCTATGGGACTAATAAAAGACTTATTGATTGACTCCGAGATGACTCAGGATACCCAGTCATCCTATGAGTATGTAATTAATCTCCGGAATAACATTATTGATGCCTGCAAAATGGCAACAGCTTCATCTGAGGCTGCTAAAGCGAAAGCTAGAACTTTCCAAAACCGTAATAGACGATTACGTCAATTATTTCCAGGAGATCAAGCTTATGTGTTATTGCCACATAACGATAATAAACTTCTCATCTCGTGGAACGGTCCATACCAGGTTATCAATAAGATTTCTGATGTTGATTATGTCCTGGACATTAAGGGACATCACAAAATATTTCCCATCACTATGCTCAAACAATTTCATACTCGACCTGAACATCTACAAGCTATTTTTCATGAACTAGATGACACTTTCGTACCTACATGTCACTATTCTAATTTGTCTGTTATCCAGGAAGAAGAATCTTCTTTTCCTGAGGTACAGTTAGAATTACCTGTACCTGTAGTACAGCCTACTGAATCTTGGCGGGACGTAACCATCTCTTCGTCGGTTACACCGCAACAGCATCAACAGATTGCTGGACTTCTACAATCTTATCCAGATGTGTTGACCGACGTTCCAGGTCGCACATCAGTCATTAGTCATGACATCACTCTTAACGATGATACTCCAATTCGGGTACATCCATATTCTGTTCCTCTACATTTTCTTACTAAAACTACTAAGGAACTTGAACAGATGTTATCTTTAGGAATTATTGAAACTAGTTATTCCCCATTTTCTTCTCCATTAGTTATTGTCCGAAAGAAGGACAATAACATTAGACTATGCGTCGACTATAGAAAATTAAATGCACAAACGATAGTTGATAGCGAACCACATCCACTTCTCGACGACTTACTGCCACGTCTATCGACCGCAACTATATTCACTAAGATAGACTTAACTAAAGGTTATTGGCAGATACCACTAACCGAAAAAGCTAAATACTACACAGCGTTTTCCACTCCGCAAGGTCTATACCAGTGGAATGTTATGCCTTTTGGGCTTGTTAACGCTCCAGCTACCTTTGTTCGCATGATGCGACACATTTTTTCAGGTAGACCAGACATTATTACATACATAGACGACATATGCTTATTTAGTTCATCTTTTGAGGAACATTTTTTGGGTCTTGAATACGTTTTGGACACATTAAGAAGGAACAATTTAACTGCTAAACCCACAAAATTACAAGTAGCGTTTCACGAAATAACTTTTTTGGGTCACATTATTGGAGCAGGATATATCCGAACACTACCCAGTACGGTTTCTAAAATTTTAAACATTTCCGTTCCTCAAACGAAGAAACAGGTTAGAAGCTTGTTAGGACTAGTCCAATATTACAGCAGATTTGTACCTAACCTGTCATCTATCACGGCTGTCTTATCATCACTGTTGAAAAAGGACATGCCAGTGAAGGTGACATGGACTAGTGAGTGTAATAATGTACTTCTTAATATTATTAACATTTTTTCTAACCCACCTATTTTGAGACTACCTGATGCTTCCAAAAAGTTTATTCTCCGTACAGATGCGAGTATGTACGGAATTGGCGCATGTTTGCTCCAATATCATGACGACATCCTCCATCCATCCTTGTACGTCTCATGGAAACTGAAACCACCAGAGATTAAATACTCCACTGTCGACCGCGAACTGTTAGCAGTGGTGTGGGCGATAACGAAACTGGAGAAGTTCCTGTTAGGGGCCCCATTCGTGGTCCAGACAGATCAAAAAGCCGTAGCATCACTACGACGGGCGAATCATAAAAGTCCAAAGCTCACCAGATTCGCTATTCTCCTTCAACCTTTTGACTTCTCAATCGAGTACATCACAGGATCAGATAACGTCTTGGCAGATACTCTGTCTCGAAATCCTACTGATGTCGAGTCCTGAACTATAGTAACGTCGCAGATACTTACTCAAGAGACATAGCATTATCATTGCTGTTCTATATAGACAGAAACAATTGCCTACAATACACGCATCTGCTTACTAAAGGCATATTATATACGAAATGAACGAAATCAATTGACTCTATGTTCATATTTACGCCAGGACTTTGCTTGATATCCAGTCATGATATCACTATTGGAAACATTTTCGTGCATCAAGTGAAAATAATAGAAAATACTATCAAGGTAACTCAGTATGCGACATGAACTATTGTCAGTAACGTCGATACTTATGAACTGAAACACATAAACATTTTTTTTCTAATCGGAATTCACAAGGATCAAGCCTACGAATGGATCATCATATCCAACTTTAATTAATTTTAATTAAGTCGGTAAAATAATGGAAATTAAAATGAAAGGTGAGATAAATATGAAAAAAATGAAATGAAATTTGGAAAAAAATGAAAGAAAGAAAAAAATAAAAACTCACATGATTCTTAGATAATGTTATTGTATGTAACTATTATATTATATAGTTAATAATTAGGTTGATACATTACATACTACATTATTGTTTAAATTGGTTAATTTAGATAGGTATTAACAACTTAATACTAAACTTAATTATTGTCCAACACATTACGAAGTTAAATTTATACATTACTTTCTTTCTCTACTTTATTCTTCATTTATTTATTTCTCTTTTTAACATATCCTTTCATTTTTCTTACATTAGATTTTAAACACTCAATATAATTAATTAGTTTAATTTTAACTCTTTAGCTTAGTCTGACGTGACATTTCATTGCGACATATTTTAAGTTAATTAATTATTTAATTAAATACCAACATTAGCCATTCTCTTTTAGTTTATATAAAATTTACGTATAACATTTATGTATAATATGATCGTTAATATATTAGATGACTGTTAGTAAGTCGACATGACCACGACACTGTTCTAGACAGAACATCGTAGGCCATATGCCGCATTTTTGTTAAAATTTTTTGATATTGTTAAATTTTTTTGATATTCATTCAGATAGGTTTTTGAAAAAAAAAATCTATCTAATAGATTTTTTTCCCCCCGGTGGACAGGGAATTGTTACGGTAGATTAATTGGCATTGTCTGCTAGAGGTTAGCAGCATGCGATTTTAGGGGTTACAACGTTTAATGTAATGTAAGAGTATTATTAGCCTAGTGAACGCTGTGACGTTTCAGCGTTGGTAGTCACGCACGGTGACCAAGTAACGGGACCCTTTCTTGAATGACCGTCGAACGGAGAAGACGTGTCTTTATATTCTTATAGTGTCGGGCATGGAATGCCGCACCGTTCTATTGTATTTTATTATGGACATGGGTCAGTCCACTGATGATAAGAGATGAATGTCTTTCCAGGTTAGTAAAGTGACTAAGCCTAGGTCGAGATGAATTAACAGTCCGTATCAATCATATGATTACCAGACGCATAATCTCACTGTCGGTGGTGGGACTACCCATACATATAGTTATGTTGTACATATAGTTATGTTGTTCTGACTATTATGTTTTCAAGCTACGAGACAAGGACTGATTTGTAAAGGAATCATATATGAAGTATGAACTGCAATTATTATGTATAATTCTTCATGATGACCATGTGTGAACTGTTCGTGTATGGAATTGATATATTAAATTTATGTGGACTCAAGGAATGACTTATCAAGTCTCTGAACGTTGGAAGTTGAATATATAATAATGTTGACAAATATTCTATCCCACCTTCGCGTAATTTACCATCAATAGCACGACACCATAACTGACTAAGAAAGACAAGGGATAAAATGGAAGTAATTGTAATCACTGAAGAACCCTTTGGTAACACTGGATTTGTAACACTACTAAACACGCCCTTGTAACACTGGTGGGCCATTGTCGGGAACGAAATGAAAATTTTTTTTTTCAAGAGTCACTACGAACTATTTACTTTCAATGAACAATCACGTGATTTCATAAATATGTCGTGGCACACATGACTACGAAGGTTAAATCTGACGTCACAACATCATGCGTACATGCTAACGCTCAAGGGACAAACTCAGCACACTCCAGTTTTGATGAAAAATTCAAGCTCTCAATGAATCTAAAGATGGAAAAGTCGTTATCTGCCAACGAGGAGCAAGCAGTCCTAGACTCTGGTCTAGTCCGTTGGTGAAGATTGCATCGGACGACGGGTTAAAAGCTATAACGGTAATCTGTGACTTTTGTCATTGAGATATAACACAATACTGAGTCCATTTCTTATTTCACAGGCATGTCTAAATATTTTTATATATACGTAAAGTTTGTTTGTCCACTGTATGTCTTTATTGTTGATTAGTGGGAGGTTGGTGCGGCGGTTTGGAATGAATAACATGGCTCTGAGGATGCCGATATTCATTCTGAATGTTCCTTAAGGCCGTTAGTTAATTGCTTTTTAACGAAGAACCCATCGACGACCTTCCGATGATTTTCGTTCGTTCGTAATTGCAATTAATTGACCTTGCATGTTAGATGTCCAGTCTAGTTATAATTGGCGTATTTTAGTGTATTTAGTTCCAATTTTTATTCATTTCTGTAATCATGTTTGTAACCTTTATCGTTATTCTGACCTTACTATGATTTGGTTTATAGATTTTGTATAACCGTTGAGGAGTCCATGTATACGTCATCTTTTTTTGTGTACGTAGGTTAATTCTTTATTCAGTTTGCTCTTTGACCTCTCGTTATTTCCGGTTTACTTTGCTTAATTTATAAATGCATTTTATTTGTGAAAATGTCTTTGTCGTTTTGTAATATTGTTCTGTAATCCTTGGTTAACAAATTGTGTTGTTTGTCTTCATTTCATTCATTTATAAGATAATATTAATACTATAATTTATTCATTCATAAGAGCGTAGATTAATATGATTAAATTTTTATGAGTTTTAAGGAGGAATTAGGGACTTTGCACCAATTTGCAGTGGTGGTCCAAGAAATGGGCAATGCACTTTATAGCTCATGATTATGACATAATATACAATAATTAATTATTATATATTTATAACATATTAAGACATATTAAATGTTAATTAGTACACTTTCTCAGTACTACATTGTGAACTTAGTAACTATTAAGATTAAATAACCTAATTATTTAGGTATAATACCCATAATTATTGAATACTAATATTAAGTGCATGATATAATGTCAGCACTTTAGATAACTAACTATCATAACTATTTATGATAGATATTAGTGAGTATATACACATAATATTTTTACAAAATATTATAGATTTGTGGAAACTTATAAATAACAGTACAGGAATATTGCAATTTCTTGTAGTGATTATTCATTCGTTGAGTAATTACAAATATCTACATAGACTTTATTAGTGATTACTAGACATGAGTAATTGAATACTTAAATAAATCAACTTCAAGAATGCTTACCTTGGATCATTTCATTAAAATTGGAAAAGATTGTAATAAAAAGGGAGATGCACTCCTGGAATTTGCGGAACAACAACTTGCAAAATATAAGGCAGAGATGGAAGAACTTGAAAGAAAAGAGGCTGAAAAGAAAGCTATTGCTAAGGCAGAGATGGAAGAACTTGAAAGAAAAGAGGCTGAAAAGAAAGCTATTGCTAAGGCAGAGAAAGAAGAATTAAGACAAGAGGAAGAAAGAAAGGTGGCAAGAGATGAAATCCTACGGATTGAAGAAGAGAATAAATTGAAACGACAGGAAATCATACTGCAGCAAGAAATGGAATTGCAACGGCTTAAATTGGAAACAGCAAAACTTCATTCGCAGGGTGCTGCAGCAAACCAAAATGATAATGCTCAATCGGGATCTTCATCCAACCGACTTAAGGGCAATTATTACTTTAAGCTACCACCGTTCAAGTTACACGTAGACGATTTGTCATCATGGCTGGCGCGCTTTGAGGATATATGCAAGGTCAATAACCTTGACAAAACTGCATGGGCACTTAAACTCAAAGAATTTCTGGATGGCGAACCTGCAAGTGCAGCACAAAATATTGATCCGACATTAGCCACAGACTATGAGGCCATTAAGACTTTGTTATTGCGTCGGTTCCACTTGAACGAAGAGGCATGTAGATAACGTTTCAAAAGTTTGTTGCCAGATAATAATAAGGACTTTACAGGGTTTATTGCTAACATACGCAATACTTTTAACAGATGGGTTGAACTGGCAGGTGTCAACAAATCTTACGACAAGTTAGTCGATTTGTTATTGAGGGATAAAGTGTTATCTTCTGTCAGCCCTCCGTTCTTTGCTTATCTGCAAGAACGTAAACCAGAAACTATTGATGAGTTAGAAAAAATTTCTTTAAATTACTGCACCGCTCATCCGAATGCTAACATTTCTGGCTCGTTGATAAGAGAACCTCTTCCTGTAGCCTCCAATATGGTATATCATAGTAATAACAACCCAAGAACACACAGTGTGGACAGAGGTAGGTTCAAAGGAAACTATGACATTAATTTTCATAAGAGACGTAATAGTTTTAACAATAACTTTAATAGAGGAAGACCACAAAATAGAAACTATTCACCTCAGTCCAGATACAACAATAATCCACGTAACTCAAGTTATAATCGGTCATATAATTATAATAATGGTAACATTTGGAACAACAGCGATAATTATAACTCGAGACATCGAGATAACAGTTACAATAGGGGACAACGGGATAATTCAACTGATTATTCTCGTCATCGTTCTCATTCTCGTAGATCGACAAATTATAATCATAATACAGGAGCAGCCGGTACTACTGCTACAACCCCTGGGGTTCATAGTTCACCTACTAATAACAAAATACAGTCTTCATCTACATGTTATGCAATGAATTCTAACGTGGCAAATAGTTGCCCAGAATGCAATCTTATATTTCAGAAGGCAAAAGAGACAGTTCTGAACTGCGGACACATTCTACCAGAAGTCAGTCTAGCAGTCAATGACGGAACAGGCTCGCTGATCTTCAACAGAGGAAAAGTTAATGGATCCGTCGTCTCAGTTTTAAGAGATTCGGGATCGACAACGATCGGAATCCGTCAGTCACTTGTTCATCCAAATTGTGCAACTGGAGAACATGTCAGGTGCATGACCTTTGGAGGAACCATAGAATGTTATCCAACTGCTATTATATATATTAATACACCTTTTTTCACAGGCAACGTTAAAGCATGCATGTTAAGAAACCCAATTGCCGACCTTATGGTGGGATGCATACACGGAAGTAAAGATTGCACACCAGAAGAGATTATTGAATGGGAAAAAAATAATCTATGCATCGGAAATGCAGTAATAACCAGAGCACATACGAAACAATTAGAGACTATGGACACTGAAAACAAGGAAACAGACAAACATGAAAATATCGAGGTTCATTCTACTATTGACCGAGTATCCTTTGCTGAAAAACAGAAGGAAGACAGATCATTAACAAAATTTTTTGCATTGGTCAACAAAGTTGACAATCTTGCTATGAACAATAATAATAGTCATTGGTTTATTATTAAAAATGACATTTTATTAAGATGTTTTATGGATAAAACTCATGTAAGACAACAGGTCATGGTACCTTTTGCTTTTAGACGGTACATGCTTCAACACGCACATGATTCTAAGTGCGCAGGTCACATGGGATATACTCGGACACGTTCTCGAGTATTATCTTCTTTTTTTTGGCCGGGAGTGTCACGAGATATTTCACAGTACGTACGCTCCTGTACAATATGCCAGGAAGTGAAAGCACGAGGAGCCTTTCACACGGCGCCTATTCAGGCTTGTGACATATCTGTGAGACCCTTTGACAAGATGGCCATTGATATTATTGACCCACTTTTACCATCAGCCAGAGGACATAGATTTATTCTCACGTGCATCGATTTATGCACACGATGGCCAGAAGCCATCCCATTGAAATCAACCACCACCACAGATGTAGCTGATGCACTACACCTGATCTTCTCTAGAGTAGGTTGTCCTAGGAAACTTTTGTCAGATCATGGATCTCAATTTATATCTGAGACTATGACTGAAGTAATGAAGACTTGGAATATAGATAGAAATCTCAGTAGCATTTATCACCCAATGAGTAATGGTGCAGTAGAAAGACTTAACCGCACACTCAAACAAATGTTACATAAAGTTACAGTTAACCATCCACAGGACTGGGACAGAGTACTCCCAGCCGTGTTATTCGCTTATCGAGAGGTGCCACATGAACAAACTGGCTTCTCTCCGTTTCAATTAGTCTTTGGCGCTCCACCACTAGGTCCTATGGGACTAATAAAAGACTTATTGATTGACTCCGAGATGACTCAGGATACCCAGTCATCCTATGAGTATGTAATTAATCTCCGGAATAACATTATTGATGCCTGCAAAATGGCAACAGCTTCATCTGAGGCTGCTAAAGCGAAAGCTAGAACTTTCCAAAACCGTAATAGACGATTACGTCAATTATTTCCAGGAGATCAAGCTTATGTGTTATTGCCACATAACGATAATAAACTTCTCATCTCGTGGAACGGTCCATACCAGGTTATCAATAAGATTTCTGATGTTGATTATGTCCTGGACATTAAGGGACATCACAACATATTTCCCATTAATATGCTCAAACAATTTCATACTCGACCTGAACATCTACAAGCTATTTTTCATGAACTAGATGACACTTTCGTACCTACATGTCACTATTCTAATTTGTCTGTTATCCAGGAAGAAGAATCTTCTTTTCCTGAGGTACAGTTAGAATTACCTGTACCTGTAGTACAGCCTACTGAATCTTGGCGGGACGTAACCATCTCTTCGTCGGTTACACCGCAACAGCATCAACAGATTGCTGGACTTCTACAATCTTATCCAGATGTGTTGACCGACGTTCCAGGTCGCACATCAGTCATTAGTCATGACATCACTCTTAACGATGATACTCCAATTCGGGTACATCCATATTCTGTTCCTCTACATTTTCTTACTAAAACTACTAAGGAACTTGAACAGATGTTATCTTTAGGAATTATTGAAACTAGTTATTCCCCATTTTCTTCTCCATTAGTTATTGTCCGAAAGAAGGACAATAACATTAGACTATGCGTCGACTATAGAAAATTAAATGCACAAACGATAGTTGATAGCGAACCACATCCACTTCTCGACGACTTACTGCCACGTCTATCGACCGCAACTATATTCACTAAGATAGACTTAACTAAAGGTTATTGGCAGATACCACTAACCGAAAAAGCTAAATACTACACAGCGTTTTCCACTCCGCAAGGTCTATACCAGTGGAATGTTATGCCTTTTGGGCTTGTTAACGCTCCAGCTACCTTTGTTCGCATGATGCGACACATTTTTTCAGGTAGACCAGACATTATTACATACATAGACGACATATGCTTATTTAGTTCATCTTTTGAGGAACATTTTTTGGGTCTTGAATACGTTTTGGACACGTTAAGAAGGAACAATTTAACTGCTAAACCCACAAAATTACAAGTAGCGTTTCACGAAATAACTTTTTTGGGTCACATTATTGGAGCAGGATATATCCGAACACTACCCAGTACGGTTTCTAAAATTTTAAACATTTCCGTTCCTCAAACGAAGAAACAGGTTAGAAGCTTGTTAGGACTAGTCCAATATTACAGCAGATTTGTACCTAACCTGTCATCTATCACGGCTGTCTTATCATCACTGTTGAAAAAGGACATGCCAGTGAAGGTGACATGGACTAGTGAGTGTAATAATGTACTTCTTAATATTATTAACATTTTTTCTAACCCACCTATTTTGAGACTACCTGATGCTTCCAAAAAGTTTATTCTCCGTACAGATGCGAGTATGTACGGAATTGGCGCATGTTTGCTCCAATATCATGACGACATCCTCCATCCATCCTTGTACGTCTCATGGAAACTGAAACCACCAGAGATTAAATACTCCACTGTCGACCGCGAACTGTTAGCAGTGGTGTGGGCGATAACGAAACTGGAGAAGTTCCTGTTAGGGGCCCCATTCGTGGTCCAGACAGATCAAAAAGCCGTAGCATCACTACGACGGGCGAATCATAAAAGTCCAAAGCTCACCAGATTCGCTATTCTCCTTCAACCTTTTGACTTCTCAATCGAGTACATCACAGGATCAGATAACGTCTTGGCAGATACTCTGTCTCGAAATCCTACTGATGTCGAGTCCTGAACTATAGTAACGTCGCAGATACTTACTCAAGAGACATAGCATTATCATTGCTGTTCTATATAGACAGAAACAATTGCCTACAATACACGCATCTGCTTACTAAAGGCATATTATATACGAAATGAACGAAATCAATTGACTCTATGTTCATATTTACGCCAGGACTTTGCTTGATATCCAGTCATGATATCACTATTGGAAACATTTTCGTGCATCAAGTGAAAATAATAGAAAATACTATCAAGGTAACTCAGTATGCGACATGAACTATTGTCAGTAACGTCGATACTTATGAACTGAAACACATAAACATTTTTTTTCTAATCGGAATTCACAAGGATCAAGCCTACGAATGGATCATCATATCCAACTTTAATTAATTTTAATTAAGTCGGTAAAATAATGGAAATTAAAATGAAAGGTGAGATAAATATGAAAAAAATGAAATGAAATTTGGAAAAAAATGAAAGAAAGAAAAAAATAAAAACTCACATGATTCTTAGATAATGTTATTGTATGTAACTATTATATTATATAGTTAATAATTAGGTTGATACATTACATACTACATTATTGTTTAAATTGGTTAATTTAGATAGGTATTAACAACTTAATACTAAACTTAATTATTGTCCAACACATTACGAAGTTAAATTTATACATTACTTTCTTTCTCTACTTTATTCTTCATTTATTTATTTCTCTTTTTAACATATCCTTTCATTTTTCTTACATTAGATTTTAAACACTCAATATAATTAATTAGTTTAATTTTAACTCTTTAGCTTAGTCTGACGTGACATTTCATTGCGACATATTTTAAGTTAATTAATTATTTAATTAAATACCAACATTAGCCATTCTCTTTTAGTTTATATAAAATTTACGTATAACATTTATGTATAATATGATCGTTAATATATTAGATGACTGTTAGTAAGTCGACATGACCACGACACTGTTCTAGACAGAACATCGTAGGCCATATGCCGCATTTTTGTTAAAATTTTTTGATATTGTTAAATTTTTTTGATATTCATTCAGATAGGTTTTTGAAAAAAAAAATCTATCTAATAGATTTTTTTCCCCCCGGTGGACAGGGAATTGTTACGGTAGATTAATTGGCATTGTCTGCTAGAGGTTAGCAGCATGCGATTTTAGGGGTTACAACGTTTAATGTAATGTAAGAGTATTATTAGCCTAGTGAACGCTGTGACGTTTCAGCGTTGGTAGTCACGCACGGTGACCAAGTAACGGGACCCTTTCTTGAATGACCGTCGAACGGAGAAGACGTGTCTTTATATTCTTATAGTGTCGGGCATGGAATGCCGCACCGTTCTATTGTATTTTATTATGGACATGGGTCAGTCCACTGATGATAAGAGATGAATGTCTTTCCAGGTTAGTAAAGTGACTAAGCCTAGGTCGAGATGAATTAACAGTCCGTATCAATCATATGATTACCAGACGCATAATCTCACTGTCGGTGGTGGGACTACCCATACATATAGTTATGTTGTACATATAGTTATGTTGTTCTGACTATTATGTTTTCAAGCTACGAGACAAGGACTGATTTGTAAAGGAATCATATATGAAGTATGAACTGCAATTATTATGTATAATTCTTCATGATGACCATGTGTGAACTGTTCGTGTATGGAATTGATATATTAAATTTATGTGGACTCAAGGAATGACTTATCAAGTCTCTGAACGTTGGAAGTTGAATATATAATAATGTTGACAAATATTCTATCCCACCTTCGCGTAATTTACCATCAATAGCACGACACCATAACTGACTAAGAAAGACAAGGGATAAAATGGAAGTAATTGTAATCACTGAAGAACCCTTTGGTAACACTGGATTTGTAACACTACTAAACACGCCCTTGTAACACTGGTGGGCCATTGTCGGGAACGAAATGAAAATTTTTTTTTTCAAGAGTCACTACGAACTATTTACTTTCAATGAACAATCACGTGATTTCATAAATATGTCGTGGCACACATGACTACGAAGGTTAAATCTGACGTCACAACATCATGCGTACATGCTAACGCTCAAGGGACAAACTCAGCACACTCCAGTTTTGATGAAAAATTCAAGCTCTCAATGAATCTAAAGATGGAAAAGTCGTTATCTGCCAACGAGGAGCAAGCAGTCCTAGACTCTGGTCTAGTCCGTTGGTGAAGATTGCATCGGACGACGGGTTAAAAGCTATAACGGTAATCTGTGACTTTTGTCATTGAGATATAACACAATACTGAGTCCATTTCTTATTTCACAGGCATGTCTAAATATTTTTATATATACGTAAAGTTTCTTTGTCCACTGTATGTCTTTATTGTTGATTAGTGGGAGGTTGGTGCGGCGGTTTGGAATGAATAACATGGCTCTGAGGATGCCGATATTCATTCTGAATGTTCCTTAAGGCCGTTAGTTAATTGCTTTTTAACGAAGAACCCATCGACGACCTTCCGATGATTTTCGTTCGTTCGTAATTGCAATTAATTGACCTTGCATGTTAGATGTCCAGTCTAGTTATAATTGGCGTATTTTAGTGTATTTAGTTCCAATTTTTATTCATTTCTGTAATCATGTTTGTAACCTTTATCGTTATTCTGACCTTACTATGATTTGGTTTATAGATTTTGTATAACCGTTGAGGAGTCCATGTATACGTCATCTTTTTTTGTGTACGTAGGTTAATTCTTTATTCAGTTTGCTCTTTGACCTCTCGTTATTTCCGGTTTACTTTGCTTAATTTATAAATGCATTTTATTTGTGAAAATGTCTTTGTCGTTTTGTAATATTGTTCTGTAATCCTTGGTTAACAAATTGTGTTGTTTGTCTTCATTTCATTCATTTATAAGATAATATTAATACTATAATTTATTCATTCATAAGAGCGTAGATTAATATGATTAAATTTTTATGAGTTTTAAGGAGGAATTAGGGACTTTGCACCAATTTGCAGTGGTGGTCCAAGAAATGGGCAATGCACTTTATAGCTCATGATTATGACATAATATACAATAATTAATTATTATATATTTATAACATATTAAGACATATTAAATGTTAATTAGTACACTTTCTCAGTACTACATTGTGAACTTAGTAACTATTAAGATTAAATAACCTAATTATTTAGGTATAATACCCATAATTATTGAATACTAATATTAAGTGCATGATATAATGTCAGCACTTTAGATAACTAACTATCATAACTATTTATGATAGATATTAGTGAGTATATACACATAATATTTTTACAAAATATTATAGATTTGTGGAAACTTATAAATAACAGTACAGGAATATTGCAATTTCTTGTAGTGATTATTCATTCGTTGAGTAATTACAAATATCTACATAGACTTTATTAGTGATTACTAGACATGAGTAATTGAATACTTAAATAAATCAACTTCAAGAATGCTTACCTTGGATCATTTCATTAAAATTGGAAAAGATTGTAATAAAAAGGGAGATGCACTCCTGGAATTTGCGGAACAACAACTTGCAAAATATAAGGCAGAGATGGAAGAACTTGAAAGAAAAGAGGCTGAAAAGAAAGCTATTGCTAAGGCAGAGATGGAAGAACTTGAAAGAAAAGAGGCTGAAAAGAAAGCTATTGCTAAGGCAGAGAAAGAAGAATTAAGACAAGAGGAAGAAAGAAAGGTGGCAAGAGATGAAATCCTACGGATTGAAGAAGAGAATAAATTGAAACGACAGGAAATCATACTGCAGCAAGAAATGGAATTGCAACGGCTTAAATTGGAAACAGCAAAACTTCATTCGCAGGGTGCTGCAGCAAACCAAAATGATAATGCTCAATCGGGATCTTCATCCAACCGACTTAAGGGCAATTATTACTTTAAGCTACCACCGTTCAAGTTACACGTAGACGATTTGTCATCATGGCTGGCGCGCTTTGAGGATATATGCAAGGTCAATAACCTTGACAAAACTGCATGGGCACTTAAACTCAAAGAATTTCTGGATGGCGAACCTGCAAGTGCAGCACAAAATATTGATCCGACATTAGCCACAGACTATGAGGCCATTAAGACTTTGTTATTGCGTCGGTTCCACTTGAACGAAGAGGCATGTAGATAACGTTTCAAAAGTTTGTTGCCAGATAATAATAAGGACTTTACAGGGTTTATTGCTAACATACGCAATACTTTTAACAGATGGGTTGAACTGGCAGGTGTCAACAAATCTTACGACAAGTTAGTCGATTTGTTATTGAGGGATAAAGTGTTATCTTCTGTCAGCCCTCCGTTCTTTGCTTATCTGCAAGAACGTAAACCAGAAACTATTGATGAGTTAGAAAAAATTTCTTTAAATTACTGCACCGCTCATCCGAATGCTAACATTTCTGGCTCGTTGATAAGAGAACCTCTTCCTGTAGCCTCCAATATGGTATATCATAGTAATAACAACCCAAGAACACACAGTGTGGACAGAGGTAGGTTCAAAGGAAACTATGACATTAATTTTCATAAGAGACGTAATAGTTTTAACAATAACTTTAATAGAGGAAGACCACAAAATAGAAACTATTCACCTCAGTCCAGATACAACAATAATCCACGTAACTCAAGTTATAATCGGTCATATAATTATAATAATGGTAACATTTGGAACAACAGCGATAATTATAACTCGAGACATCGAGATAACAGTTACAATAGGGGACAACGGGATAATTCAACTGATTATTCTCGTCATCGTTCTCATTCTCGTAGATCGACAAATTATAATCATAATACAGGAGCAGCCGGTACTACTGCTACAACCCCTGGGGTTCATAGTTCACCTACTAATAACAAAATACAGTCTTCATCTACATGTTATGCAATGAATTCTAACGTGGCAAATAGTTGCCCAGAATGCAATCTTATATTTCAGAAGGCAAAAGAGACAGTTCTGAACTGCGGACACATTCTACCAGAAGTCAGTCTAGCAGTCAATGACGGAACAGGCTCGCTGATCTTCAACAGAGGAAAAGTTAATGGATCCGTCGTCTCAGTTTTAAGAGATTCGGGATCGACAACGATCGGAATCCGTCAGTCACTTGTTCATCCAAATTGTGCAACTGGAGAACATGTCAGGTGCATGACCTTTGGAGGAACCATAGAATGTTATCCAACTGCTATTATATATATTAATACACCTTTTTTCACAGGCAACGTTAAAGCATGCATGTTAAGAAACCCAATTGCCGACCTTATGGTGGGATGCATACACGGAAGTAAAGATTGCACACCAGAAGAGATTATTGAATGGGAAAAAAATAATCTATGCATCGGAAATGCAGTAATAACCAGAGCACATACGAAACAATTAGAGACTATGGACACTGAAAACAAGGAAACAGACAAACATGAAAATATCGAGGTTCATTCTACTATTGACCGAGTATCCTTTGCTGAAAAACAGAAGGAAGACAGATCATTAACAAAATTTTTTGCATTGGTCAACAAAGTTGACAATCTTGCTATGAACAATAATAATAGTCATTGGTTTATTATTAAAAATGACATTTTATTAAGATGTTTTATGGATAAAACTCATGTAAGACAACAGGTCATGGTACCTTTTGCTTTTAGACGGTACATGCTTCAACACGCACATGATTCTAAGTGCGCAGGTCACATGGGATATACTCGGACACGTTCTCGAGTATTATCTTCTTTTTTTTGGCCGGGAGTGTCACGAGATATTTCACAGTACGTACGCTCCTGTACAATATGCCAGGAAGTGAAAGCACGAGGAGCCTTTCACACGGCGCCTATTCAGGCTTGTGACATATCTGTGAGACCCTTTGACAAGATGGCCATTGATATTATTGACCCACTTTTACCATCAGCCAGAGGACATAGATTTATTCTCACGTGCATCGATTTATGCACACGATGGCCAGAAGCCATCCCATTGAAATCAACCACCACCACAGATGTAGCTGATGCACTACACCTGATCTTCTCTAGAGTAGGTTGTCCTAGGAAACTTTTGTCAGATCATGGATCTCAATTTATATCTGAGACTATGACTGAAGTAATGAAGACTTGGAATATAGATAGAAATCTCAGTAGCATTTATCACCCAATGAGTAATGGTGCAGTAGAAAGACTTAACCGCACACTCAAACAAATGTTACATAAAGTTACAGTTAACCATCCACAGGACTGGGACAGAGTACTCCCAGCCGTGTTATTCGCTTATCGAGAGGTGCCACATGAACAAACTGGCTTCTCTCCGTTTCAATTAGTCTTTGGCGCTCCACCACTAGGTCCTATGGGACTAATAAAAGACTTATTGATTGACTCCGAGATGACTCAGGATACCCAGTCATCCTATGAGTATGTAATTAATCTCCGGAATAACATTATTGATGCCTGCAAAATGGCAACAGCTTCATCTGAGGCTGCTAAAGCGAAAGCTAGAACTTTCCAAAACCGTAATAGACGATTACGTCAATTATTTCCAGGAGATCAAGCTTATGTGTTATTGCCACATAACGATAATAAACTTCTCATCTCGTGGAACGGTCCATACCAGGTTATCAATAAGATTTCTGATGTTGATTATGTCCTGGACATTAAGGGACATCACAACATATTTCCCATTAATATGCTCAAACAATTTCATACTCGACCTGAACATCTACAAGCTATTTTTCATGAACTAGATGACACTTTCGTACCTACATGTCACTATTCTAATTTGTCTGTTATCCAGGAAGAAGAATCTTCTTTTCCTGAGGTACAGTTAGAATTACCTGTACCTGTAGTACAGCCTACTGAATCTTGGCGGGACGTAACCATCTCTTCGTCGGTTACACCGCAACAGCATCAACAGATTGCTGGACTTCTACAATCTTATCCAGATGTGTTGACCGACGTTCCAGGTCGCACATCAGTCATTAGTCATGACATCACTCTTAACGATGATACTCCAATTCGGGTACATCCATATTCTGTTCCTCTACATTTTCTTACTAAAACTACTAAGGAACTTGAACAGATGTTATCTTTAGGAATTATTGAAACTAGTTATTCCCCATTTTCTTCTCCATTAGTTATTGTCCGAAAGAAGGACAATAACATTAGACTATGCGTCGACTATAGAAAATTAAATGCACAAACGATAGTTGATAGCGAACCACATCCACTTCTCGACGACTTACTGCCACGTCTATCGACCGCAACTATATTCACTAAGATAGACTTAACTAAAGGTTATTGGCAGATACCACTAACCGAAAAAGCTAAATACTACACAGCGTTTTCCACTCCGCAAGGTCTATACCAGTGGAATGTTATGCCTTTTGGGCTTGTTAACGCTCCAGCTACCTTTGTTCGCATGATGCGACACATTTTTTCAGGTAGACCAGACATTATTACATACATAGACGACATATGCTTATTTAGTTCATCTTTTGAGGAACATTTTTTGGGTCTTGAATACGTTTTGGACACGTTAAGAAGGAACAATTTAACTGCTAAACCCACAAAATTACAAGTAGCGTTTCACGAAATAACTTTTTTGGGTCACATTATTGGAGCAGGATATATCCGAACACTACCCAGTACGGTTTCTAAAATTTTAAACATTTCCGTTCCTCAAACGAAGAAACAGGTTAGAAGCTTGTTAGGACTAGTCCAATATTACAGCAGATTTGTACCTAACCTGTCATCTATCACGGCTGTCTTATCATCACTGTTGAAAAAGGACATGCCAGTGAAGGTGACATGGACTAGTGAGTGTAATAATGTACTTCTTAATATTATTAACATTTTTTCTAACCCACCTATTTTGAGACTACCTGATGCTTCCAAAAAGTTTATTCTCCGTACAGATGCGAGTATGTACGGAATTGGCGCATGTTTGCTCCAATATCATGACGACATCCTCCATCCATCCTTGTACGTCTCATGGAAACTGAAACCACCAGAGATTAAATACTCCACTGTCGACCGCGAACTGTTAGCAGTGGTGTGGGCGATAACGAAACTGGAGAAGTTCCTGTTAGGGGCCCCATTCGTGGTCCAGACAGATCAAAAAGCCGTAGCATCACTACGACGGGCGAATCATAAAAGTCCAAAGCTCACCAGATTCGCTATTCTCCTTCAACCTTTTGACTTCTCAATCGAGTACATCACAGGATCAGATAACGTCTTGGCAGATACTCTGTCTCGAAATCCTACTGATGTCGAGTCCTGAACTATAGTAACGTCGCAGATACTTACTCAAGAGACATAGCATTATCATTGCTGTTCTATATAGACAGAAACAATTGCCTACAATACACGCATCTGCTTACTAAAGGCATATTATATACGAAATGAACGAAATCAATTGACTCTATGTTCATATTTACGCCAGGACTTTGCTTGATATCCAGTCATGATATCACTATTGGAAACATTTTCGTGCATCAAGTGAAAATAATAGAAAATACTATCAAGGTAACTCAGTATGCGACATGAACTATTGTCAGTAACGTCGATACTTATGAACTGAAACACATAAACATTTTTTTTCTAATCGGAATTCACAAGGATCAAGCCTACGAATGGATCATCATATCCAACTTTAATTAATTTTAATTAAGTCGGTAAAATAATGGAAATTAAAATGAAAGGTGAGATAAATATGAAAAAAATGAAATGAAATTTGGAAAAAAATGAAAGAAAGAAAAAAATAAAAACTCACATGATTCTTAGATAATGTTATTGTATGTAACTATTATATTATATAGTTAATAATTAGGTTGATACATTACATACTACATTATTGTTTAAATTGGTTAATTTAGATAGGTATTAACAACTTAATACTAAACTTAATTATTGTCCAACACATTACGAAGTTAAATTTATACATTACTTTCTTTCTCTACTTTATTCTTCATTTATTTATTTCTCTTTTTAACATATCCTTTCATTTTTCTTACATTAGATTTTAAACACTCAATATAATTAATTAGTTTAATTTTAACTCTTTAGCTTAGTCTGACGTGACATTTCATTGCGACATATTTTAAGTTAATTAATTATTTAATTAAATACCAACATTAGCCATTCTCTTTTAGTTTATATAAAATTTACGTATAACATTTATGTATAATATGATCGTTAATATATTAGATGACTGTTAGTAAGTCGACATGACCACGACACTGTTCTAGACAGAACATCGTAGGCCATATGCCGCATTTTTGTTAAAATTTTTTGATATTGTTAAATTTTTTTGATATTCATTCAGATAGGTTTTTGAAAAAAAAAATCTATCTAATAGATTTTTTTCCCCCCGGTGGACAGGGAATTGTTACGGTAGATTAATTGGCATTGTCTGCTAGAGGTTAGCAGCATGCGATTTTAGGGGTTACAACGTTTAATGTAATGTAAGAGTATTATTAGCCTAGTGAACGCTGTGACGTTTCAGCGTTGGTAGTCACGCACGGTGACCAAGTAACGGGACCCTTTCTTGAATGACCGTCGAACGGAGAAGACGTGTCTTTATATTCTTATAGTGTCGGGCATGGAATGCCGCACCGTTCTATTGTATTTTATTATGGACATGGGTCAGTCCACTGATGATAAGAGATGAATGTCTTTCCAGGTTAGTAAAGTGACTAAGCCTAGGTCGAGATGAATTAACAGTCCGTATCAATCATATGATTACCAGACGCATAATCTCACTGTCGGTGGTGGGACTACCCATACATATAGTTATGTTGTACATATAGTTATGTTGTTCTGACTATTATGTTTTCAAGCTACGAGACAAGGACTGATTTGTAAAGGAATCATATATGAAGTATGAACTGCAATTATTATGTATAATTCTTCATGATGACCATGTGTGAACTGTTCGTGTATGGAATTGATATATTAAATTTATGTGGACTCAAGGAATGACTTATCAAGTCTCTGAACGTTGGAAGTTGAATATATAATAATGTTGACAAATATTCTATCCCACCTTCGCGTAATTTACCATCAATAGCACGACACCATAACTGACTAAGAAAGACAAGGGATAAAATGGAAGTAATTGTAATCACTGAAGAACCCTTTGGTAACACTGGATTTGTAACACTACTAAACACGCCCTTGTAACACTGGTGGGCCATTGTCGGGAACGAAATGAAAATTTTTTTTTTCAAGAGTCACTACGAACTATTTACTTTCAATGAACAATCACGTGATTTCATAAATATGTCGTGGCACACATGACTACGAAGGTTAAATCTGACGTCACAACATCATGCGTACATGCTAACGCTCAAGGGACAAACTCAGCACACTCCAGTTTTGATGAAAAATTCAAGCTCTCAATGAATCTAAAGATGGAAAAGTCGTTATCTGCCAACGAGGAGCAAGCAGTCCTAGACTCTGGTCTAGTCCGTTGGTGAAGATTGCATCGGACGACGGGTTAAAAGCTATAACGGTAATCTGTGACTTTTGTCATTGAGATATAACACAATACTGAGTCCATTTCTTATTTCACAGGCATGTCTAAATATTTTTATATATACGTAAAGTTTGTTTGTCCACTGTATGTCTTTATTGTTGATTAGTGGGAGGTTGGTGCGGCGGTTTGGAATGAATAACATGGCTCTGAGGATGCCGATATTCATTCTGAATGTTCCTTAAGGCCGTTAGTTAATTGCTTTTTAACGAAGAACCCATCGACGACCTTCCGATGATTTTCGTTCGTTCGTAATTGCAATTAATTGACCTTGCATGTTAGATGTCCAGTCTAGTTATAATTGGCGTATTTTAGTGTATTTAGTTCCAATTTTTATTCATTTCTGTAATCATGTTTGTAACCTTTATCGTTATTCTGACCTTACTATGATTTGGTTTATAGATTTTGTATAACCGTTGAGGAGTCCATGTATACGTCATCTTTTTTTGTGTACGTAGGTTAATTCTTTATTCAGTTTGCTCTTTGACCTCTCGTTATTTCCGGTTTACTTTGCTTAATTTATAAATGCATTTTATTTGTGAAAATGTCTTTGTCGTTTTGTAATATTGTTCTGTAATCCTTGGTTAACAAATTGTGTTGTTTGTCTTCATTTCATTCATTTATAAGATAATATTAATACTATAATTTATTCATTCATAAGAGCGTAGATTAATATGATTAAATTTTTATGAGTTTTAAGGAGGAATTAGGGACTTTGCACCAATTTGCAGTGGTGGTCCAAGAAATGGGCAATGCACTTTATAGCTCATGATTATGACATAATATACAATAATTAATTATTATATATTTATAACATATTAAGACATATTAAATGTTAATTAGTACACTTTCTCAGTACTACATTGTGAACTTAGTAACTATTAAGATTAAATAACCTAATTATTTAGGTATAATACCCATAATTATTGAATACTAATATTAAGTGCATGATATAATGTCAGCACTTTAGATAACTAACTATCATAACTATTTATGATAGATATTAGTGAGTATATACACATAATATTTTTACAAAATATTATAGATTTGTGGAAACTTATAAATAACAGTACAGGAATATTGCAATTTCTTGTAGTGATTATTCATTCGTTGAGTAATTACAAATATCTACATAGACTTTATTAGTGATTACTAGACATGAGTAATTGAATACTTAAATAAATCAACTTCAAGAATGCTTACCTTGGATCATTTCATTAAAATTGGAAAAGATTGTAATAAAAAGGGAGATGCACTCCTGGAATTTGCGGAACAACAACTTGCAAAATATAAGGCAGAGATGGAAGAACTTGAAAGAAAAGAGGCTGAAAAGAAAGCTATTGCTAAGGCAGAGATGGAAGAACTTGAAAGAAAAGAGGCTGAAAAGAAAGCTATTGCTAAGGCAGAGAAAGAAGAATTAAGACAAGAGGAAGAAAGAAAGGTGGCAAGAGATGAAATCCTACGGATTGAAGAAGAGAATAAATTGAAACGACAGGAAATCATACTGCAGCAAGAAATGGAATTGCAACGGCTTAAATTGGAAACAGCAAAACTTCATTCGCAGGGTGCTGCAGCAAACCAAAATGATAATGCTCAATCGGGATCTTCATCCAACCGACTTAAGGGCAATTATTACTTTAAGCTACCACCGTTCAAGTTACACGTAGACGATTTGTCATCATGGCTGGCGCGCTTTGAGGATATATGCAAGGTCAATAACCTTGACAAAACTGCATGGGCACTTAAACTCAAAGAATTTCTGGATGGCGAACCTGCAAGTGCAGCACAAAATATTGATCCGACATTAGCCACAGACTATGAGGCCATTAAGACTTTGTTATTGCGTCGGTTCCACTTGAACGAAGAGGCATGTAGATAACGTTTCAAAAGTTTGTTGCCAGATAATAATAAGGACTTTACAGGGTTTATTGCTAACATACGCAATACTTTTAACAGATGGGTTGAACTGGCAGGTGTCAACAAATCTTACGACAAGTTAGTCGATTTGTTATTGAGGGATAAAGTGTTATCTTCTGTCAGCCCTCCGTTCTTTGCTTATCTGCAAGAACGTAAACCAGAAACTATTGATGAGTTAGAAAAAATTTCTTTAAATTACTGCACCGCTCATCCGAATGCTAACATTTCTGGCTCGTTGATAAGAGAACCTCTTCCTGTAGCCTCCAATATGGTATATCATAGTAATAACAACCCAAGAACACACAGTGTGGACAGAGGTAGGTTCAAAGGAAACTATGACATTAATTTTCATAAGAGACGTAATAGTTTTAACAATAACTTTAATAGAGGAAGACCACAAAATAGAAACTATTCACCTCAGTCCAGATACAACAATAATCCACGTAACTCAAGTTATAATCGGTCATATAATTATAATAATGGTAACATTTGGAACAACAGCGATAATTATAACTCGAGACATCGAGATAACAGTTACAATAGGGGACAACGGGATAATTCAACTGATTATTCTCGTCATCGTTCTCATTCTCGTAGATCGACAAATTATAATCATAATACAGGAGCAGCCGGTACTACTGCTACAACCCCTGGGGTTCATAGTTCACCTACTAATAACAAAATACAGTCTTCATCTACATGTTATGCAATGAATTCTAACGTGGCAAATAGTTGCCCAGAATGCAATCTTATATTTCAGAAGGCAAAAGAGACAGTTCTGAACTGCGGACACATTCTACCAGAAGTCAGTCTAGCAGTCAATGACGGAACAGGCTCGCTGATCTTCAACAGAGGAAAAGTTAATGGATCCGTCGTCTCAGTTTTAAGAGATTCGGGATCGACAACGATCGGAATCCGTCAGTCACTTGTTCATCCAAATTGTGCAACTGGAGAACATGTCAGGTGCATGACCTTTGGAGGAACCATAGAATGTTATCCAACTGCTATTATATATATTAATACACCTTTTTTCACAGGCAACGTTAAAGCATGCATGTTAAGAAACCCAATTGCCGACCTTATGGTGGGATGCATACACGGAAGTAAAGATTGCACACCAGAAGAGATTATTGAATGGGAAAAAAATAATCTATGCATCGGAAATGCAGTAATAACCAGAGCACATACGAAACAATTAGAGACTATGGACACTGAAAACAAGGAAACAGACAAACATGAAAATATCGAGGTTCATTCTACTATTGACCGAGTATCCTTTGCTGAAAAACAGAAGGAAGACAGATCATTAACAAAATTTTTTGCATTGGTCAACAAAGTTGACAATCTTGCTATGAACAATAATAATAGTCATTGGTTTATTATTAAAAATGACATTTTATTAAGATGTTTTATGGATAAAACTCATGTAAGACAACAGGTCATGGTACCTTTTGCTTTTAGACGGTACATGCTTCAACACGCACATGATTCTAAGTGCGCAGGTCACATGGGATATACTCGGACACGTTCTCGAGTATTATCTTCTTTTTTTTGGCCGGGAGTGTCACGAGATATTTCACAGTACGTACGCTCCTGTACAATATGCCAGGAAGTGAAAGCACGAGGAGCCTTTCACACGGCGCCTATTCAGGCTTGTGACATATCTGTGAGACCCTTTGACAAGATGGCCATTGATATTATTGACCCACTTTTACCATCAGCCAGAGGACATAGATTTATTCTCACGTGCATCGATTTATGCACACGATGGCCAGAAGCCATCCCATTGAAATCAACCACCACCACAGATGTAGCTGATGCACTACACCTGATCTTCTCTAGAGTAGGTTGTCCTAGGAAACTTTTGTCAGATCATGGATCTCAATTTATATCTGAGACTATGACTGAAGTAATGAAGACTTGGAATATAGATAGAAATCTCAGTAGCATTTATCACCCAATGAGTAATGGTGCAGTAGAAAGACTTAACCGCACACTCAAACAAATGTTACATAAAGTTACAGTTAACCATCCACAGGACTGGGACAGAGTACTCCCAGCCGTGTTATTCGCTTATCGAGAGGTGCCACATGAACAAACTGGCTTCTCTCCGTTTCAATTAGTCTTTGGCGCTCCACCACTAGGTCCTATGGGACTAATAAAAGACTTATTGATTGACTCCGAGATGACTCAGGATACCCAGTCATCCTATGAGTATGTAATTAATCTCCGGAATAACATTATTGATGCCTGCAAAATGGCAACAGCTTCATCTGAGGCTGCTAAAGCGAAAGCTAGAACTTTCCAAAACCGTAATAGACGATTACGTCAATTATTTCCAGGAGATCAAGCTTATGTGTTATTGCCACATAACGATAATAAACTTCTCATCTCGTGGAACGGTCCATACCAGGTTATCAATAAGATTTCTGATGTTGATTATGTCCTGGACATTAAGGGACATCACAACATATTTCCCATTAATATGCTCAAACAATTTCATACTCGACCTGAACATCTACAAGCTATTTTTCATGAACTAGATGACACTTTCGTACCTACATGTCACTATTCTAATTTGTCTGTTATCCAGGAAGAAGAATCTTCTTTTCCTGAGGTACAGTTAGAATTACCTGTACCTGTAGTACAGCCTACTGAATCTTGGCGGGACGTAACCATCTCTTCGTCGGTTACACCGCAACAGCATCAACAGATTGCTGGACTTCTACAATCTTATCCAGATGTGTTGACCGACGTTCCAGGTCGCACATCAGTCATTAGTCATGACATCACTCTTAACGATGATACTCCAATTCGGGTACATCCATATTCTGTTCCTCTACATTTTCTTACTAAAACTACTAAGGAACTTGAACAGATGTTATCTTTAGGAATTATTGAAACTAGTTATTCCCCATTTTCTTCTCCATTAGTTATTGTCCGAAAGAAGGACAATAACATTAGACTATGCGTCGACTATAGAAAATTAAATGCACAAACGATAGTTGATAGCGAACCACATCCACTTCTCGACGACTTACTGCCACGTCTATCGACCGCAACTATATTCACTAAGATAGACTTAACTAAAGGTTATTGGCAGATACCACTAACCGAAAAAGCTAAATACTACACAGCGTTTTCCACTCCGCAAGGTCTATACCAGTGGAATGTTATGCCTTTTGGGCTTGTTAACGCTCCAGCTACCTTTGTTCGCATGATGCGACACATTTTTTCAGGTAGACCAGACATTATTACATACATAGACGACATATGCTTATTTAGTTCATCTTTTGAGGAACATTTTTTGGGTCTTGAATACGTTTTGGACACGTTAAGAAGGAACAATTTAACTGCTAAACCCACAAAATTACAAGTAGCGTTTCACGAAATAACTTTTTTGGGTCACATTATTGGAGCAGGATATATCCGAACACTACCCAGTACGGTTTCTAAAATTTTAAACATTTCCGTTCCTCAAACGAAGAAACAGGTTAGAAGCTTGTTAGGACTAGTCCAATATTACAGCAGATTTGTACCTAACCTGTCATCTATCACGGCTGTCTTATCATCACTGTTGAAAAAGGACATGCCAGTGAAGGTGACATGGACTAGTGAGTGTAATAATGTACTTCTTAATATTATTAACATTTTTTCTAACCCACCTATTTTGAGACTACCTGATGCTTCCAAAAAGTTTATTCTCCGTACAGATGCGAGTATGTACGGAATTGGCGCATGTTTGCTCCAATATCATGACGACATCCTCCATCCATCCTTGTACGTCTCATGGAAACTGAAACCACCAGAGATTAAATACTCCACTGTCGACCGCGAACTGTTAGCAGTGGTGTGGGCGATAACGAAACTGGAGAAGTTCCTGTTAGGGGCCCCATTCGTGGTCCAGACAGATCAAAAAGCCGTAGCATCACTACGACGGGCGAATCATAAAAGTCCAAAGCTCACCAGATTCGCTATTCTCCTTCAACCTTTTGACTTCTCAATCGAGTACATCACAGGATCAGATAACGTCTTGGCAGATACTCTGTCTCGAAATCCTACTGATGTCGAGTCCTGAACTATAGTAACGTCGCAGATACTTACTCAAGAGACATAGCATTATCATTGCTGTTCTATATAGACAGAAACAATTGCCTACAATACACGCATCTGCTTACTAAAGGCATATTATATACGAAATGAACGAAATCAATTGACTCTATGTTCATATTTACGCCAGGACTTTGCTTGATATCCAGTCATGATATCACTATTGGAAACATTTTCGTGCATCAAGTGAAAATAATAGAAAATACTATCAAGGTAACTCAGTATGCGACATGAACTATTGTCAGTAACGTCGATACTTATGAACTGAAACACATAAACATTTTTTTTCTAATCGGAATTCACAAGGATCAAGCCTACGAATGGATCATCATATCCAACTTTAATTAATTTTAATTAAGTCGGTAAAATAATGGAAATTAAAATGAAAGGTGAGATAAATATGAAAAAAATGAAATGAAATTTGGAAAAAAATGAAAGAAAGAAAAAAATAAAAACTCACATGATTCTTAGATAATGTTATTGTATGTAACTATTATATTATATAGTTAATAATTAGGTTGATACATTACATACTACATTATTGTTTAAATTGGTTAATTTAGATAGGTATTAACAACTTAATACTAAACTTAATTATTGTCCAACACATTACGAAGTTAAATTTATACATTACTTTCTTTCTCTACTTTATTCTTCATTTATTTATTTCTCTTTTTAACATATCCTTTCATTTTTCTTACATTAGATTTTAAACACTCAATATAATTAATTAGTTTAATTTTAACTCTTTAGCTTAGTCTGACGTGACATTTCATTGCGACATATTTTAAGTTAATTAATTATTTAATTAAATACCAACATTAGCCATTCTCTTTTAGTTTATATAAAATTTACGTATAACATTTATGTATAATATGATCGTTAATATATTAGATGACTGTTAGTAAGTCGACATGACCACGACACTGTTCTAGACAGAACATCGTAGGCCATATGCCGCATTTTTAAATTTTTTTGATATTGTTAAATTTTTTTGATATTCATTCAGATAGGTTTTTGAAAAAAAAAATCTATCTAATAGATTTTTTCCCCCCGGTGGACAGGGAATTGTTACGGTAGATTAATTGGCATTGTCTGCTAGAGGTTAGCAGCATGCGATTTTAGGGGTTACAACGTTTAATGTAATGTAAGAGTATTATTAGCCTAGTGAACGCTGTGACGTTTCAGCGTTGGTAGTCACGCACGGTGACCAAGTAACGGGACCCTTTCTTGAATGACCGTCGAACGGAGAAGACGTGTCTTTATATTCTTATAGTGTCGGGCATGGAATGCCGCACCGTTCTATTGTATTTTATTATGGACATGGGTCAGTCCACTGATGATAAGAGATGAATGTCTTTCCAGGTTAGTAAAGTGACTAAGCCTAGGTCGAGATGAATTAACAGTCCGTATCAATCATATGATTACCAGACGCATAATCTCACTGTCGGTGGTGGGACTACCCATACATATAGTTATGTTGTACATATAGTTATGTTGTTCTGACTATTATGTTTTCAAGCTACGAGACAAGGACTGATTTGTAAAGGAATCATATATGAAGTATGAACTGCAATTATTATGTATAATTCTTCATGATGACCATGTGTGAACTGTTCGTGTATGGAATTGATATATTAAATTTATGTGGACTCAAGGAATGACTTATCAAGTCTCTGAACGTTGGAAGTTGAATATATAATAATGTTGACAAATATTCTATCCCACCTTCGCGTAATTTACCATCAATAGCACGACACCATAACTGACTAAGAAAGACAAGGGATAAAATGGAAGTAATTGTAATCACTGAAGAACCCTTTGGTAACACTGGATTTGTAACACTACTAAACACGCCCTTGTAACACTGGTGGGCCATTGTCGGGAACGAAATGAAAATTTTTTTTTTCAAGAGTCACTACGAACTATTTACTTTCAATGAACAATCACGTGATTTCATAAATATGTCGTGGCACACATGACTACGAAGGTTAAATCTGACGTCACAACATCATGCGTACATGCTAACGCTCAAGGGACAAACTCAGCACACTCCAGTTTTGATGAAAAATTCAAGCTCTCAATGAATCTAAAGATGGAAAAGTCGTTATCTGCCAACGAGGAGCAAGCAGTCCTAGACTCTGGTCTAGTCCGTTGGTGAAGATTGCATCGGACGACGGTTTAAAAGCTATAACGGTAATCTGTGACTTTTGTCATTGAGATATAACACAATACTGAGTCCATTTCTTATTTCACAGGCATGTCTAAATATTTTTATATATACGTAAAGTTTCTTTGTCCACTGTATGTCTTTATTGTTGATTAGTGGGAGGTTGGTGCGGCGGTTTGGAATGAATAACATGGCTCTGAGGATGCCGATATTCATTCTGAATGTTCCTTAAGGCCGTTAGTTAATTGCTTTTTAACGAAGAACCCATCGACGACCTTCCGATGATTTTCGTTCGTTCGTAATTGCAATTAATTGACCTTGCATGTTAGATGTCCAGTCTAGTTATAATTGGCGTATTTTAGTGTATTTAGTTCCAATTTTTATTCATTTCTGTAATCATGTTTGTAACCTTTATCGTTATTCTGACCTTACTATGATTTGGTTTATAGATTTTGTATAACCGTTGAGGAGTCCATGTATACGTCATCTTTTTTTGTGTACGTAGGTTAATTCTTTATTCAGTTTGCTCTTTGACCTCTCGTTATTTCCGGTTTACTTTGCTTAATTTATAAATGCATTTTATTTGTGAAAATGTCTTTGTCGTTTTGTAATATTGTTCTGTAATCCTTGGTTAACAAATTGTGTTGTTTGTCTTCATTTCATTCATTTATAAGATAATATTAATACTATAATTTATTCATTCATAAGAGCGTAGATTAATATGATTAAATTTTTATGAGTTTTAAGGAGGAATTAGGGACTTTGCACCAATTTGCAGTGGTGGTCCAAGAAATGGGCAATGCACTTTATAGCTCATGATTATGACATAATATACAATAATTAATTATTATATATTTATAACATATTAAGACATATTAAATGTTAATTAGTACACTTTCTCAGTACTACATTGTGAACTTAGTAACTATTAAGATTAAATAACCTAATTATTTAGGTATAATACCCATAATTATTGAATACTAATATTAAGTGCATGATATAATGTCAGCACTTTAGATAACTAACTATCATAACTATTTATGATAGATATTAGTGAGTATATACACATAATATTTTTACAAAATATTATAGATTTGTGGAAACTTATAAATAACAGTACAGGAATATTGCAATTTCTTGTAGTGATTATTCATTCGTTGAGTAATTACAAATATCTACATAGACTTTATTAGTGATTACTAGACATGAGTAATTGAATACTTAAATAAATCAACTTCAAGAATGCTTACCTTGGATCATTTCATTAAAATTGGAAAAGATTGTAATAAAAAGGGAGATGCACTCCTGGAATTTGCGGAACAACAACTTGCAAAATATAAGGCAGAGATGGAAGAACTTGAAAGAAAAGAGGCTGAAAAGAAAGCTATTGCTAAGGCAGAGATGGAAGAACTTGAAAGAAAAGAGGCTGAAAAGAAAGCTATTGCTAAGGCAGAGAAAGAAGAATTAAGACAAGAGGAAGAAAGAAAGGTGGCAAGAGATGAAATCCTACGGATTGAAGAAGAGAATAAATTGAAACGACAGGAAATCATACTGCAGCAAGAAATGGAATTGCAACGGCTTAAATTGGAAACAGCAAAACTTCATTCGCAGGGTGCTGCAGCAAACCAAAATGATAATGCTCAATCGGGATCTTCATCCAACCGACTTAAGGGCAATTATTACTTTAAGCTACCACCGTTCAAGTTACACGTAGACGATTTGTCATCATGGCTGGCGCGCTTTGAGGATATATGCAAGGTCAATAACCTTGACAAAACTGCATGGGCACTTAAACTCAAAGAATTTCTGGATGGCGAACCTGCAAGTGCAGCACAAAATATTGATCCGACATTAGCCACAGACTATGAGGCCATTAAGACTTTGTTATTGCGTCGGTTCCACTTGAACGAAGAGGCATGTAGATAACGTTTCAAAAGTTTGTTGCCAGATAATAATAAGGACTTTACAGGGTTTATTGCTAACATACGCAATACTTTTAACAGATGGGTTGAACTGGCAGGTGTCAACAAATCTTACGACAAGTTAGTCGATTTGTTATTGAGGGATAAAGTGTTATCTTCTGTCAGCCCTCCGTTCTTTGCTTATCTGCAAGAACGTAAACCAGAAACTATTGATGAGTTAGAAAAAATTTCTTTAAATTACTGCACCGCTCATCCGAATGCTAACATTTCTGGCTCGTTGATAAGAGAACCTCTTCCTGTAGCCTCCAATATGGTATATCATAGTAATAACAACCCAAGAACACACAGTGTGGACAGAGGTAGGTTCAAAGGAAACTATGACATTAATTTTCATAAGAGACGTAATAGTTTTAACAATAACTTTAATAGAGGAAGACCACAAAATAGAAACTATTCACCTCAGTCCAGATACAACAATAATCCACGTAACTCAAGTTATAATCGGTCATATAATTATAATAATGGTAACATTTGGAACAACAGCGATAATTATAACTCGAGACATCGAGATAACAGTTACAATAGGGGACAACGGGATAATTCAACTGATTATTCTCGTCATCGTTCTCATTCTCGTAGATCGACAAATTATAATCATAATACAGGAGCAGCCGGTACTACTGCTACAACCCCTGGGGTTCATAGTTCACCTACTAATAACAAAATACAGTCTTCATCTACATGTTATGCAATGAATTCTAACGTGGCAAATAGTTGCCCAGAATGCAATCTTATATTTCAGAAGGCAAAAGAGACAGTTCTGAACTGCGGACACATTCTACCAGAAGTCAGTCTAGCAGTCAATGACGGAACAGGCTCGCTGATCTTCAACAGAGGAAAAGTTAATGGATCCGTCGTCTCAGTTTTAAGAGATTCGGGATCGACAACGATCGGAATCCGTCAGTCACTTGTTCATCCAAATTGTGCAACTGGAGAACATGTCAGGTGCATGACCTTTGGAGGAACCATAGAATGTTATCCAACTGCTATTATATATATTAATACACCTTTTTTCACAGGCAACGTTAAAGCATGCATGTTAAGAAACCCAATTGCCGACCTTATGGTGGGATGCATACACGGAAGTAAAGATTGCACACCAGAAGAGATTATTGAATGGGAAAAAAATAATCTATGCATCGGAAATGCAGTAATAACCAGAGCACATACGAAACAATTAGAGACTATGGACACTGAAAACAAGGAAACAGACAAACATGAAAATATCGAGGTTCATTCTACTATTGACCGAGTATCCTTTGCTGAAAAACAGAAGGAAGACAGATCATTAACAAAATTTTTTGCATTGGTCAACAAAGTTGACAATCTTGCTATGAACAATAATAATAGTCATTGGTTTATTATTAAAAATGACATTTTATTAAGATGTTTTATGGATAAAACTCATGTAAGACAACAGGTCATGGTACCTTTTGCTTTTAGACGGTACATGCTTCAACACGCACATGATTCTAAGTGCGCAGGTCACATGGGATATACTCGGACACGTTCTCGAGTATTATCTTCTTTTTTTTGGCCGGGAGTGTCACGAGATATTTCACAGTACGTACGCTCCTGTACAATATGCCAGGAAGTGAAAGCACGAGGAGCCTTTCACACGGCGCCTATTCAGGCTTGTGACATATCTGTGAGACCCTTTGACAAGATGGCCATTGATATTATTGACCCACTTTTACCATCAGCCAGAGGACATAGATTTATTCTCACGTGCATCGATTTATGCACACGATGGCCAGAAGCCATCCCATTGAAATCAACCACCACCACAGATGTAGCTGATGCACTACACCTGATCTTCTCTAGAGTAGGTTGTCCTAGGAAACTTTTGTCAGATCATGGATCTCAATTTATATCTGAGACTATGACTGAAGTAATGAAGACTTGGAATATAGATAGAAATCTCAGTAGCATTTATCACCCAATGAGTAATGGTGCAGTAGAAAGACTTAACCGCACACTCAAACAAATGTTACATAAAGTTACAGTTAACCATCCACAGGACTGGGACAGAGTACTCCCAGCCGTGTTATTCGCTTATCGAGAGGTGCCACATGAACAAACTGGCTTCTCTCCGTTTCAATTAGTCTTTGGCGCTCCACCACTAGGTCCTATGGGACTAATAAAAGACTTATTGATTGACTCCGAGATGACTCAGGATACCCAGTCATCCTATGAGTATGTAATTAATCTCCGGAATAACATTATTGATGCCTGCAAAATGGCAACAGCTTCATCTGAGGCTGCTAAAGCGAAAGCTAGAACTTTCCAAAACCGTAATAGACGATTACGTCAATTATTTCCAGGAGATCAAGCTTATGTGTTATTGCCACATAACGATAATAAACTTCTCATCTCGTGGAACGGTCCATACCAGGTTATCAATAAGATTTCTGATGTTGATTATGTCCTGGACATTAAGGGACATCACAACATATTTCCCATTAATATGCTCAAACAATTTCATACTCGACCTGAACATCTACAAGCTATTTTTCATGAACTAGGTGACACTTTCGTACCTACATGTCACTATTCTAATTTGTCTGTTATCCAGGAAGAAGAATCTTCTTTTCCTGAGGTACAGTTAGAATTACCTGTACCTGTAGTACAGCCTACTGAATCTTGGCGGGACGTAACCATCTCTTCGTCGGTTACACCGCAACAGCATCAACAGATTGCTGGACTTCTACAATCTTATCCAGATGTGTTGACCGACGTTCCAGGTCGCACATCAGTCATTAGTCATGACATCACTCTTAACGATGATACTCCAATTCGGGTACATCCATATTCTGTTCCTCTACATTTTCTTACTAAAACTACTAAGGAACTTGAACAGATGTTATCTTTAGGAATTATTGAAACTAGTTATTCCCCATTTTCTTCTCCATTAGTTATTGTCCGAAAGAAGGACAATAACATTAGACTATGCGTCGACTATAGAAAATTAAATGCACAAACGATAGTTGATAGCGAACCACATCCACTTCTCGACGACTTACTGCCACGTCTATCGACCGCAACTATATTCACTAAGATAGACTTAACTAAAGGTTATTGGCAGATACCACTAACCGAAAAAGCTAAATACTACACAGCGTTTTCCACTCCGCAAGGTCTATACCAGTGGAATGTTATGCCTTTTGGGCTTGTTAACGCTCCAGCTACCTTTGTTCGCATGATGCGACACATTTTTTCAGGTAGACCAGACATTATTACATACATAGACGACATATGCTTATTTAGTTCATCTTTTGAGGAACATTTTTTGGGTCTTGAATACGTTTTGGACACGTTAAGAAGGAACAATTTAACTGCTAAACCCACAAAATTACAAGTAGCGTTTCACGAAATAACTTTTTTGGGTCACATTATTGGAGCAGGATATATCCGAACACTACCCAGTACGGTTTCTAAAATTTTAAACATTTCCGTTCCTCAAACGAAGAAACAGGTTAGAAGCTTGTTAGGACTAGTCCAATATTACAGCAGATTTGTACCTAACCTGTCATCTATCACGGCTGTCTTATCATCACTGTTGAAAAAGGACATGCCAGTGAAGGTGACATGGACTAGTGAGTGTAATAATGTACTTCTTAATATTATTAACATTTTTTCTAACCCACCTATTTTGAGACTACCTGATGCTTCCAAAAAGTTTATTCTCCGTACAGATGCGAGTATGTACGGAATTGGCGCATGTTTGCTCCAATAACATGACGACATCCTCCATCCATCCTTGTACGTCTCATGGAAACTGAAACCACCAGAGATTAAATACTCCACTGTCGACCGCGAACTGTTAGCAGTGGTGTGGGCGATAACGAAACTGGAGAAGTTCCTGTTAGGGGCCCCATTCGTGGTCCAGACAGATCAAAAAGCCGTAGCATCACTACGACGGGCGAATCATAAAAGTCCAAAGCTCACCAGATTCGCTATTCTCCTTCAACCTTTTGACTTCTCAATCGAGTACATCACAGGATCAGATAACGTCTTGGCAGATACTCTGTCTCGAAATCCTACTGATGTCGAGTCCTGAACTATAGTAACGTCGCAGATACTTACTCAAGAGACATAGCATTATCATTGCTGTTCTATATAGACAGAAACAATTGCCTACAATACACGCATCTGCTTACTAAAGGCATATTATATACGAAATGAACGAAATCAATTGACTCTATGTTCATATTTACGCCAGGACTTTGCTTGATATCCAGTCATGATATCACTATTGGAAACATTTTCGTGCATCAAGTGAAAATAATAGAAAATACTATCAAGGTAACTCAGTATGCGACATGAACTATTGTCAGTAACGTCGATACTTATGAACTGAAACACATAAACATTTTTTTTCTAATCGGAATTCACAAGGATCAAGCCTACGAATGGATCATCATATCCAACTTTAATTAATTTTAATTAAGTCGGTAAAATAATGGAAATTAAAATGAAAGGTGAGATAAATATGAAAAAAATGAAATGAAATTTGGAAAAAAATGAAAGAAAGAAAAAAATAAAAACTCACATGATTCTTAGATAATGTTATTATATGTAACTATTATATTATATAGTTAATAATTAGGTTGATACATTACATACTACATTATTGTTTAAATTGGTTAATTTAGATAGGTATTAACAACTTAATACTAAACTTAATTATTGTCCAACACATTACGAAGTTAAATTTATACATTACTTTCTTTCTCTACTTTATTCTTCATTTATTTATTTCTCTTTTTAACATATCCTTTCATTTTTCTTACATTAGATTTTAAACACTCAATATAATTAATTAGTTTAATTTTAACTCTTTAGCTTAGTCTGACGTGACATTTCATTGCGACATATTTTAAGTTAATTAATTATTTAATTAAATACCAACATTAGCCATTCTCTTTTAGTTTATATAAAATTTACGTATAACATTTATGTATAATATGATCGTTAATATATTAGATGACTGTTAGTAAGTCGACATGACCACGACACTGTTCTAGACAGAACATCGTAGGCCATATGCCGCATTTATGTTAAAATTTTTTGATATTGTTAAATTTTTTTGATATTCATTCAGATAGGTTTTTGAAAAAAAAAATCTATCTAATAGATTTTTCCCCCCGGTGGACAGGGAATTGTTACGGTAGATTAATTGGCATTGTCTGCTAGAGGTTAGCAGCATGCGATTTTAGGGGTTACAACGTTTAATGTAATGTAAGAGTATTATTAGCCTAGTGAACGCTGTGACGTTTCAGCGTTGGTAGTCACGCACGGTGACCAAGTAACGGGACCCTTTCTTGAATGACCGTCGAACGGAGAAGACGTGTCTTTATATTCTTATAGTGTCGGGCATGGAATGCCGCACCGTTCTATTGTATTTTATTATGGACATGGGTCAGTCCACTGATGATAAGAGATGAATGTCTTTCCAGGTTAGTAAAGTGACTAAGCCTAGGTCGAGATGAATTAACAGTCCGTATCAATCATATGATTACCAGACGCATAATCTCACTGTCGGTGGTGGGACTACCCATACATATAGTTATGTTGTACATATAGTTATGTTGTTCTGACTATTATGTTTTCAAGCTACGAGACAAGGACTGATTTGTAAAGGAATCATATATGAAGTATGAACTGCAATTATTATGTATAATTCTTCATGATGACCATGTGTGAACTGTTCGTGTATGGAATTGATATATTAAATTTATGTGGACTCAAGGAATGACTTATCAAGTCTCTGAACGTTGGAAGTTGAATATATAATAATGTTGACAAATATTCTATCCCACCTTCGCGTAATTTACCATCAATAGCACGACACCATAACTGACTAAGAAAGACAAGGGATAAAATGGAACTAATTGTAATCACTGAAGAACCCTTTGGTAACACTGGATTTGTAACACTACTAAACACGCCCTTGTAACAGGCAGTAATACCAATTTAACCGAAGGTGCTTTCATTTTTACGGCGGAGACGGTAGCAATATTAAAAAGCTTAAAAATAATTGAAGATAATCCACCAGAAGCAGTTACGATATTTACAGATTCACTGTCATCACTACAAGCACTAGAGCACCCAGGTAAATGCAGCCGGCTAGACATCAAGGAAGAAATTCTTTCAATTAATACATCATTAGGGAACAGAGGCTGCAGTGTGAGGCTAGTGTAGTTTCCAGCACACATAGGTATAGTTGGTAACGAGTTAGCAGACCAGACTGCTAAATATGGAAGAACGAGTAAAAACAATGTAAGAGCATTGCTTGGAAAATCGGAGATTAAGAGCCAAGTGAAGCTAACTATAAACGAGGAATGGAAGACAACATGGAAGGAAAGTAGTGAAGGCAGACACGCTTTCAAACTTCTGAAAGAACTAACAAGGACATGTCAGTTCAAAGAAGAACTAAAGATACCACTGAAGAAAAAGTTGTAGCGTCTCCGTCTAGGTGCAGCATACTTTATGATAGAGCAACCACACTGTCAAGCATGCCAGGAAGAAAATAATATAACCACTACCTGATACACTGTAACAAATACGAGCAACAGAGGAATGAATTTAAAATGTACCTTAGAAATCACAATATAGACATTACAGGTGATAAAGTGTTAAGTATAGATGCACCAAGTGAAGCCCAAATGATATTAAAACGGTAAATACACAAAACAAAGGAAAATATATAAGGCTAATAACAGTGACAATAATAGTAATAATAACAATAATAATACTACTTCAGAAAAATAATTCAAACCAATAATAATTAATCAACAAAAACTAACAAACCATTAAACAAAAACAAAAGGTTGAACAGGGTAGACAAAGATGGTGGACGAGCAGAGGAAATAACGGGCAACTGTTAATTGCCTCTCTCCACCCATCACCTTTAAAAAAAACCGTCACGCGTGAATAATAAATGTAAATAGTACATATACTGCCACAAAACGCCAGACAACGTACAGCTAGGACACCTTTCGTCCAACCACTATGGTGCAATGAGACATTTTAGAAAGGATGGGCTGAAAAGTAAAGGGTGACCAAGGAATGGCGGAAAGTACGAAAGAGAGATACGAGAAATGATGTACTAGTTGAAGAGAAGGAGGAATAAAAAAAACGGATAGCAATCAATAGATTTAAAAGTTTGGCGAAAGAGGCCAAGGATAAAGTGTGGGAGGCCTTTGTTACACAGGTGGGCACTGATAAAAACTACAGAAATTCTGCTCCTTACACCGACGAATGAACATAACAATACAAGCCAACGCATCCCTAACATTAAAATATCGACTGGAATAAGCCTGGAGACGGATGAAGAGAAGGGTCGAGCATTATTAGATCGATATATGACCCAACAAATAAATGCGACAAAGATGCCCGTCTAAAAATTAAGGACCGTGTTATGGAAAATGACAAAAGAGGAGAGATATATTTGGACCTCATATCTGAAGAGGACGTTGTGTACACTTTGGAAACCAGTAGAAACACTGCCCCGGGTCCTAATGGTGTACTGTACCAACACATAAAACAACTGGACGACACAGGCATTGTGAATGTAGTTAAGGATTTTAACATTTCCATACAGAATGTTGAGGTTTCGGAAGACTAGCTACATAGCTACTTACGGTCACTTCCTAAACCTCGTAAAAACCCTACACTGCTTAGCAGCTATCGAAGCATCACATTACAGAATGTCTTGGGCAAATTACTTAAGAAAATAGTGGCGAGTCAATTAATGAACCACCTTGAAAATGGACACATTCTCCGTGATACCCTATGCAGTTACAGACCAATGTGTCACATAATTTTGTTCGCTCTCTTTTCCTCTCCGGTAGTATTGACCTTCCTTTTTTGTGCGTGCTAATTATGTGCGCCATTCGATTGTTGGCATATTTTATTTGTCTACATCCAATAGTATTTAGTATTTTCGTGTAAATGTTTGCACTTCTTCCATTCATACGTATCGTGTTTGCCTGCCCATTCTCGCGGAGATGAGTTACAGGTAAACCTAGTTTGGCGATTCGTCAATTTCGAGTAATGACGCCCGGTGTTTGTTTGCATAGGGAGTGCAGGTCAATTATCGATCTGGTGGCATTTAACAGACACAACTGAGACGTCGGATATGCGGTAAAAAACTGCTGGAAGGCTTGTTATAAGCAAGATAAATCTGTAGTGGTAATCATTACCGAGAATTGACGGAAATACCAATTCCATAAACGGAGAGTGACCGTTTGAATTTTACAAACGCATAAGGTCACGCAGAAAAATCCAAGAGGAAAGTCATCATAACATGTAGTTTCGAATGCTATTGTCTTAGCAATTTATCTAATATACATTTACGTTGATTGGAAGTTTTGTCGGAGACGCCAGGTATGAGCAGGAAAACTACAATATAACGTAGATAATTTTATTCATACAACACTGCATTCCATAATCGTCAAAGCAGACTGCTCGGACTGAAGCCAGGAAAGAATAGAAGTAAGGATTATGACCTCAAAGTGTCGGACTTATTGGAGCACCTTTTGAACACTACAATAAGGAAACTCTACAATTTAATACGGAAACTGGACTCATACAGGACCTACACACACAGTCACAGAGGGATTCTGTAATATAAATAATATCCCAGACGTGTGCTCGAGGCATTTGCATCAAGTTGCCGAGACTATTCAACTGAGCAAGAAGTCTATGATCCCAGTATTGGGTTAAGTTGTAACATATTTTGATACTTTGAATTTGACAAGTTTGAACTTACTGAGATACATGGATCTCCCCTTGCCAATATGGCGACTTAACTTTTGACGTTAGTGATTCTCTACATGTGTTTTAGAATTCAGTCATACAGTGAGTCCACACTGCTGCCTTGCAGGTAGGCTGGGGAAAGTCAAAGGCTAAGGTAGGCAATCCAACATAAATGCTTGTTGAAATCGGATGTACTGGGACACAGGCCTAACGAAATAGTACAACGTACGCCGCTCTATGATGACGTCATTTACATCAAAAGCAAATTGTCAATAACTCCGTAGCGTTCCGCTGGGCTACACAGAGGCAAAAGGCTAGAATTGCCGACAAAGCTCACAAAACACTCAGCATTCTGTAGTGGAATGCGGAAGGAGTTCGCAACAAAAAAGTTCCTTTAACAAACCGTCTATACGCAGAAGATATAGATGTTGCATGCATTCAAGAGACTCACCTCAACAACAACCACAGATTTTCAGTTAGAGGATACCAGGCCTTCCGACTCGACCGAGAAGGACACAAAGGAGGTGTTCTGATACTCACGCAAAATTCTCTACCAAGCAGCGAAGTATCCGTGAACCTCAGCAATCAGTCTGAAATAATTGGGGTGGACATAACAATCAATGAAACGTGCATCCGTATTTACAATCTGTATGGCCAACCAAACAAGGATCTGTCACTTTCCTGCATGGAAATAAAGGACTCAAATTGCGCAGTGATAGGAGATTTCAATAGCCATTCTGAAAGATGGGGATACCCAGATACAGACAACAGAGGAGACGAAGTGGAGGACTGGGAGATAGATACAAATCTTCACCTAATCAACAGTCCCGATGACAACCCCAGTTTTTACTCCAGAAGATGGCACACTACTTCCACTCCAGATCTAGTCTTTTCTACAGGAGGGAGATATCAAACACAAAATAGACAGACATGTGCTTGATCAGCTAGCAGGTAGTGACCATAAACCAATAAAGCTGGTCATAAATATGGAATTTGTTCCGCAGGAAGAAAAACTACTTCCTCGATGGAACTACAAACGAGCTGACTGGGACAAGTTTTCAATGTTGTCAGACAGGTTTTGTGAAACCATTAACACACGCCACGGCAATATGAAAACGATGGTCGAAAGCCTAAACAGAGCCATACTGCAAGCAGCCACTGATTCCATTCCCATAGGGGCAAGAAAAAAATTACAAACCTTACTGGACTGAAGAACTTCAAAGGCACGAAGATGAAGTAACAGAGGTCAGAAACACAGCAGAAAGAGAACAAACAACTGAAGCAAACATATTACTAAAAGCCACCACTGCAAAATACCGAAAAAATATTAAATAAAACAACAAGAGACTGCTGGAAAGAAGAAACAGAAAATCTAAACTTAGATAAAGACGGCAATAAGCTATGGAAACTGGTTAGAGCCTTGAACAACGAAGGATCTCATTACAAACAAATCGCACTCAAATACAGCGACAATATGCTGATAGGCAAAAAAGCTGCTAATGCATTTATAGAATACTTTGCTAGCGCAAATCACATTGATGTCCCCGCTGACAGGAAGAAAAAATCGTCACAGATGAACAGTTGATTCATGACAACACACAGATTGCACGTGAAGAGCATATGATGACAAATTTGACAATGGCAGAAATGGAAGAGGCAATAAAGTCACTAAAGAAAAAGAAGTCACCTGGAAAAGATGGAATAACCAATGAAATGTTAATAGGTCTCGGCACAAAGGCAAAAAAGAAGCTTCTGGCAGTACTGAACTACAGTTGGAAAAGAGGAATTGTCCCGCAGGCATGGAAAGAAGCTATACTGATACCTATACCAAAGAAAGACAAGGACCTGAAAGAACCAACTAGTTACAATCCGATCAGCCTACTAAGCTGTGTAGGAAAACTGATGGAGCGCATGATAAATACCAGACTGATGTGGCACCTGGAAAGCAAACACCTATTAAACCATCAACAAGCAGGATTCAGACAACACAGATCCAATGAAGATCAAATCACATATATAGCTCAGGAAATCGAAGATGCCTTCCACGAAAAAAAGCACACGTGGTTTAGTTAGATTTAGGAAAAGCTTTCGATAAAGTATGGAAAGAGGGATTGAAAGTCAAACTGCAGAGAAGTGGTGTATGTGGGCGAATGTACAAATGGATTGGTCACTACCTTGAAAATAGAACCGCCAGAGTACCGCTGCAAGGACAGACTAGTAAAAAGTTTATATTAGAGCAGGGTGTCCCACAAGGGGAAGTCCTGTCACCTACACTGTTCCTTGCATACATAAATGACATAACTGACAATATTCAACAAATAGCACACAATGCTTCATTTGCAGATGACTTAGCCTAGTGGATCTCTGAAGAACGTATCACTACTGCAAACATTCTGATGCAGCAAGCACTAACATCACTGGAAGAGTGGGCCAAAACATGAAGATTAATGAAGAGAAAACAACGTACACTGCATTTTCCCTCTCAACTAGACCTCAGAGCTTCCAACTAGTGCTAAACGGAGTAAATCTTCATTTAAATGAAAGTCCAAACTACCAAGGCATTATTTTTGATCGCCGTCTGACTTCGAAAAAACAGGTTGAAAGAAATCGAATGAGAGCAAGACAAAGAATGGCAATTATGAAAAAACTTGCTGGAACAACTTGGGGTGCAGATGAGAAAGTGCTTAAGACGTTGTACACAGGGCGAGTGAGGCCAGTTCTTGAATATGGCATGGCAGCATGGGCAACAGCAGCTAAGACAAACTTCGATAAAATTAGCAGACTCCAAAATCAAGCAATGAGAATTATAACGGGAGGAATGAAGTCAACACCTATAAAAGAACTCGAAAAGATTACATGCCTCCAGCCAATGACAGATAGAAGAGACTGCAGGGCTCAGCAACAGGCCGAAAAATTCAAAAGACTAACAGACCACCTGTCACAAAATTAACCGTGATACAACGTTAAAATATCTCCAATGATACAACGTCAGGATAAAAACTAATGCGTAAGCTACTAGAATACATGATCGCCCACGCCGCGGGTCATCACCCGCCATGGAAATTAAATTGTTAGACTTGAAGGCAAAACGGAACGGGATGAGAACGGAGATCAAAAGGAAAAATCTGACTGAACTCGTGCTTGAAACTAGCGAGGCTAAAAGGACGCAAATTGGTGGGGAAAGGAGGAAAAAGTCACGTTCCCCAAGTTGACATAAAGTAAAGAAATCGACAAAAGGGACCTTGGATATTATACGCCACAGTCATTTTTTTGGACGCTTTTGCGATAACTTAGTCCGTTTAGTTGAATGCAGTGATGAACGCATTCCAGAAGATTCTAGAAAATATTTTAAAAGTAACTTTTCTTAATAATAATGTTAGGAATATAAAACCTAGCTGGCCAGATGGCCCATCTTGAGCAGTGAAATAATATGCTTTCATTTATACAGACGGATAGATAATAAGAAAGATATTGACAAAAGACTGTGTTGTTCATATCAACGATCGACTGCATTGAAATAAAACATGTCACTAATTTTCAAAAAATTGTGGCCTTGAAGACGCAAGTGCTAAAATCTAGTTGGAATGAAGAGACGGGGTGGGATGGTGAATTGTGGCTAAAAATAACTTTAGAGGCAAAATTGTGTAGGGGAAGGCAGGGTTGGTTCAAAAAACAAGTGTGTTTTTTTGTGAAACGCAAGTAGAGACGGACGGACCAACAGACAATAAGGCATACTTGACTGAGGTATGACTGAAATGACGTTTTGGTAGGATATTTGAATTTGAAAAATAAAAGGCAGTGATTGGCCATAGATGAATATATTATCGGCGCTCAGACGCGCATTTTGTGCCATTCATTATAAGTTGTCCTAGTAGACACAGTGAATTATTAAGTGGTGTAATTCCCAGAAGCTATTGAAATATTTAGAGGGATGCCATACTAAGGCCAGCAGCTCAGCTGAGTTTTGCTAGCATTTAACTGTGTTCTATATTCATAATTCTGGTAAGACTGAAATTATTTCTTTGTACATTTTAATATTTGTTTAAGGTTTCGAGTGATTTGATACTGCAATAGCATAATCTGTCTCTTACAACAAGTAAGGATTCGCTCTAGACCCCCCGCCCCAGTTCAGGGTCTAGAGACAAATAAAATACATAAACTCCAGCAAGGATTATGAAGGACAGATCAGGTGTTGAGATCAGTGAAACATATCACCTATCATATTCTATGGCAGGAAGCTAATGAACATATTTCAGAATACGTAGTCTGGGAGAACTTATCCTATGTGAAACCAACTTGGTAAGATGTGTTGTTTGGTCAGAAAGATCTGACCCGTCTATGTGGTGTTGTTGTTGTGTAGTGTTGTGTCCAGAAATGGTTAGAGGATGGAATTCTGACACATGACTAATACTTTGATTGCAGAACTGAGAGTTTCAATTGGCACCAATGCGGTGTCAAATGAGTTGTTGAAAATTACAAGAGTGGACCCGTGCAGTAACATTTTGTCAGAGCAGCCTATTATAGCCCCCCAAGCACGGAGAGGTGGGGCCACCAGACTTCTGATATTGCCCCCAAGCACGGAGAGGTGGGGCCACCAGATCTCAGCACCAGAGCTACACCTTCAAGCTACGTGAGCGTCTGGTCTGCTGAGAATTCACCAACTCAACTTATTTGCTAACACAACCATAAAAATTCCATCCAATAACTGGACAATGTGTAGTCACCATAGACAGGGAGTGATGAGGCCACCCCAACAGCACATCCATTAAATGTTCTCCCAAAATAGATTACAACTATAAACAGTAGTAATATTAACTAGTCTAGTAACATACACATGTACACACCTTGCATTTATTATGTAATATTCATGCATTTCTTTCATTATTGCAAAACCTTTCATATGTTCTGGCCAAAATAAAACCTTGGTTCAGAACAAATAAATTTAAAGAAAATTACTATCAAAAATTTTACACACTTGAGTTAGTTCAGTGTATTATATCATTTATTAATATTATTAGACTTAGTAAATACCTGTGTGTGTGTATGTAAACTACCACAACACATTACATATCATTACCCTAGACATTTAACGTAGCCACATTCATTAGTAAAAAAAGATAGGTGTGAGGTCGTAGTGGTAGCAAGAAGGGCCTTCTGACAATTCACAGCTACATTTTATCTCAGGAGCCTTCACAGCTGACCTCATGCATCACACTTAGTAATATCACCATCATACAATACCATCAATCCACTACACCACCCAATGTGCCATAGAATAAATGCTATTAGAAGGCAAAGACTCAAACGAAGCAATTTTGTGGAATCAACCAAACCACACATGAGAGCAGTATCCATAGATGAAATACCCACTGTTAAACCCATCTACACTGCACACAAGCTTCCAGTTTGGAAACAAAATCGTTTTCCTAAATAGATAGAAAACATTCCTGGAATTGAAAGAAAAAAGAGCAAAACTGCAACAGATAGAAAATCCATAGCGACAAAATACATAGAGAAACATTACCCACGCAACACCTGGACCCATGCATACACAGATGGATCAGCAACAAATGCAACAGAAAATGGAGGTGGGGGTGTTTTTCTGACCTTAAGCACTGGTGCAGAAAAAAATGCTGTCAGTGGCGACAGGACGATTCTCCAGCAACTTCAGAGCAGAGGCAGAGGCCTTGAAAACTGCAGCAGAAGTTATATTGACAGAAGAAAGCGCAGAGAGACAAGTTGCTTTCTTTACTGATGCACAGTCAATAATTGCAACGTTGAAAAGCAAAAATAATACAGACCTGGATGATCTCAGAATAATGCTCCACAAACTTTGTCAACGATTCAAACGTGTTGTGATTAAATGAATCCCATCTCATTGTAACATCACCGGCAATGAAGAGGCTGACAGAATGGCAAAAGAAGGTTCACATCTACCCCAGCCTGATGCAAGCATAACTTTTGAGGAGGCAAAGAGTTTTATCAGAATCAGATACAGAAACAAATGGAATGTTGAACATCCAGGGCACACACATAATGATGATTACTACCAGCTCCCCAGAAGAGAACAAGTGGTAATCTTCAGACTCCGCATTGGCCACAATAGATTGAGCTACCATCTATTCCACAAGCTAAAGATAGGAACTACCGATCAGTGTAACTGTGGCACTGATAAAATGACTGCTGAACATCTGCTTCAAAGTTGCCCCTTATATGTGGTACAGAGAAAGTGCATATGGCCGACGCCAGCTCCTTTCGTGGAAAAGCTTTACGGGGATTCAAATAGCCTCAAACTGACTACTGCTTTCTTTGAGAACATTCAAGTGGACGTCTGAGAGTGTACGAAGAAGAAGAAGAAGAACGTACTGATGGTTATACAGGTCCTTAAGAGGCTATCAACCGCTGCACGTGAAAATGATAATTCCTGAACCAACACAGCAAAGCGCTGGTGATTGCTTTATGCGAGTTCTCACAAGGAACCAAAAGCAGAGGTAACCCCAGACTCCAAGTGGAGCAGGGAGTGGAAGATGATGCCATCATATGTATATATTTACTATCATTTGTAATAAGTGTATGTATATTTAAACATGTCCAACCAGGCACAAGCAACTTGCCGCTGTCCAGTTGAAATTGTCCCAGTAAATTAACTAAAATGGCGATTTTCATCATATCCCCTTTGTTATATGATATTCGTTCAGGGAGAGTAAAAATTCAGAGAAAAGAAAGATTGTAAAGCTACTTTAAATTATATAATACCTCTTCACAAAAGTTGTCGGGCAGATAAAGGTTAACATTGCTAAGACACATTTAGCATTGTTCTTGACTTTTGAAATATCTTGTGAATACTCCTTCGAGGTAGATTCAGTATCATCCTTCTATCTGTATCTCTGCCAAGAGTAATCTTGTGTGAAGGTAGATACCGTTGATACCATTAGATAATTTAGGTTTTGGCCATTGTTGGATCATCACTGCAGAGCAAATGGGAGGCAACACGTGACACAATGAAAGTAAAATGGGGTAACGCTGGAACATTTGCGTACGATGTATATGAGAGTTTCCAGGGTAAACACGAAACGGTGGATGTGGCAATTGACCTAGAAGATACTTACAACCGTGTGGATTTTGCAACTTTAATGGACTGTAATGGCATTTAGTGAAATCCTTGGCAAACAAGGCGGATAGCAGCTGTCTTAACTGAAAGATCAGTTTCATTTCGTTTGGGAACATTGACATCAGAACCAATGCTACCCCAGGGTTCTTCACTGTCTCCCTTGCGTTTTAACATCTATACAGCTAAAGTAGATGCAATTCAACCAACAGGTCTGGGACGAACATTAACGTTTGCCGATGACATTACTCATTTACATTACTGGCTCAGACAGACAAGAAATGGTCAGAAGCATGCATGAGACTCTTCAGGCTGTTTCTGAATGGTGCGAGGAAACCTACTCCAAGATCAATCCTAACAAAGCATGCGTGCTGTGGTGCGCCTTGAACAACTCCTTATTGAAAGCAGATCTCCCAGACATTACTCTTAGTGGGCAGAAAATTGAGAGGCACGAAAAGCTAGAATACATTGGACCTACTTTTGATCGCTGGCTATCATACTAGTACTCGTTGAACATTTAATACAGAAATGCAAGAAAGGCCTGGCAGCCCTAAAAACATTAGCCGCAGCGCACATGGAGCAGAGACTACTGTTTTGTCCTATATCATCGACTGGTCATGTCAGAAGCCGAGTATGGCCTGGGAATACTCACGCTGTCAGTATCACAATGTGAACGACTGGAACGCATTCAAAATGAAGAGATGCGTTTAGTCTTGGGCTGTACGCGAGATACCCCATTGTGAGGATGTAGTAATGCTTGGATTGCTGTCGATTAAATCCAGATATGCGATGGTTCAGGTAAAAGCCAATATGCGAGTAACCACAGAAAAAAGACACCCCCTACACAGGAATTTAACTGGCATCAAATGAACAAGAATAAAGAGGAGGATGACACAGATGGCGCTGATTGAGTCAACTATCTGACAGGTCACCACGGTTGAAAATATATTCAAGGGGGAAGAGTGAAGTACGTCCTAACAACAGGTCATTATCAGCCATGGCAGAAAACGCCGAGTTTGAAGCGATGGCAAAGCAGAGCTGTAAATTGATCAACTGATAAATAATAATGCCGGTCTATGATGATGCCATTGTGTACACAGATGGGTCTGTAGTCCGTGGTGAGAAATCAGAATGAGGCTTCTCAGCTAGAGTTCAGGGCAGGATCGTCGCTGAACATAGCGGGGCTTACATGACAACAACCTCCAGCATGAGAATAGAGGTAGAGGCAGCTACTGCGGCTTTAAGGTGGTTGTCTGAAACTGAATTAACATGGGCAGTTATTGTGTTAGACTCTCAGTCGATGCTTCGGAAAATCCAAAAAGGATGGCTACTGCACGAATGGAAAGAAGCCTAGAATCTCCCAGAACTGTCGTGGATCTACTGCCCTGGTCATGCAGGGGTACGCGGCAATAAAAGAGCTAACAAAATAGCTTTAAGAGCACCTATAGTATGTGCATTGAATATGGACAGGGGAGATATACTGAGGACAATTAATGATCGCCTATTACCGAATGACACTGTAATCGATGAATCATCAAGGCTAACTTTGCTGGTGTTTGGCATTAGGCGTAAGACTGACAGGGATGAACGTAAGAGAGTGTGCATACGACCTATATACTACCAGCGTGCAACAGGAACAATAAACATTCATACCCTTCGACATTTGCTGAGGGAGACTAAGCACCTATGGGTTTGCACGGAGAGCAATGATGTCGTTTCTAAAAAGACAATAACAATATTGTTATGGGCTCAAAATAGCCCACATTGAGTGTCATGATCTCTGTCTTCTTTAAATTGATGTTCAGACACACTTGCAGGCTATACTTATTCAGTCTATCAGTTGTTTTCTTGGATGTGTTGATGGATGTGTAAGTAGTGCAATGTCATCTACATATTCCAGATCTCCAGTGTAGAAACGTTGTCCATCTTGAACTGCCCTCTGTTGTCTATGACTGTCAAAAATTAAGTGATTGATATGGGGCATCCCAGTCGTACTGCTGTCTTCGCCTCAAAAGTTAGGTTGCACTGTCCAACACAATATGTAAAGTTAACATTGAGGCTTTTTATGATGGAAACAATGCAGCTGGGAATTCCATAAGCCCTAAGTATTATCCATAGGCTGTTCCTGTGTATGGTGTCAAGTGTTTTCAAAATCAACAAAGTTAATATATGAAATATAATGTTTTAGTACTATGTAACCAAGAGAAGATGAGAGTTGCACACTGTATGCATGTACTCGTATGTAAATAATAATGGTTATAACGTGATTAAGGGTTAATCAGGTGTTTGTGTATATGTCTAATTTCAGACGACAGCCGGTAAAGTTTCAACGTCACACAAATAGCTAGCATCGCCTTTAACCTACGGACAAACGGGATCCCAAACAAGCTGTACCCAGCCTGCAACACAGCCAAAATTCAACAGCTTTCTCCAGCTGTACTCACACTGTTTATTCTTTCATTGAGCTGGATAAATGCTCAGTTTTATGGTCGTAACAGACGTGGGTTTTCAGTCAGCACGAGACTAGACCAGTACAGCACATATCTTATCTGTCTCTGGAGAACAAGCCCGTGTGGTGTCAATCAACTGTCCTGGGTTATATTTATAATTCTTCTTCGACCCCTCTCTAGACAACACCCGTGACTCACAGTGATCAATCAGAGACAGCGTTTTTGTTTTTTGTCAGAGCTTCAGGAGAGTTGACAGTAGTCACAGCGAAGTAGGATCTGATTTGACTTTGTGACCGTCTAAGGATTTAACCAGCGCAGCTAACCAGACCAGCCTACATCGTCCGACAAACTGGATGTACCAGTCCCTCAAGTAAAAGTGTTATTCTGTCCAGTGTTGTGACCGTGTAACTGCATGTTTCATATTCTTTCTCGCTGTTTCTTTCTTTAGACTGTTTTTTTAAATCCCATTGATTTGTATTGCATATGTGATGCCATACGAATAAGTTAAGTTAAATTTCTCCTTTGATTTGTTGCATGTAGTTTTTTTATACCTTGATAAATGTTTGCATTGGTTATTTATCTTTTGAGTTGTACGATTTAGATATTTATTAAATCGAGATAAATGATACCAGACAAGTAGTTTTCCCAAGTTTTCTGTGTCCTTTCCGTATCTTTATAATCAAGACATAGAGGGAAGGCGTGTCTTCGACTAAAACAATAGCGGAGGTGGAAATCAAGATTGAGATCTCTTAGTAACATGTTTTCTTGGTTGTTGAACGTCACGCATATAGAGAATCACCTTCATTATTCTGTCTATCCTATTCTTTTGTGCAACTCACTTTTATTTTGCACACAATCTGGAAGCCTGTTCCTTTCAAATTCACATTTAAATATTCACCCTTGTGGTGAGTTGGGATTATATAAATATTTATAGGGGACGTAGTGTACTGACTGAGATCAGCTGTGAAGGTCTCTGTATCTAATAAGGTTGGTGTATTACAGAGGACCTTGCTTGCTACCACATTTCGACCTCAATCAGACTTATTCTTGAATTGTGTGATGACTTCGTTTAATGTCTAGGGTTATGATAGTGATGAAGTGTAAGTTCACAACAACCAACAGACAGATAAACACCTAAGTTAAGATTCACAACAATTTACAACACTATGACAATCACAAACACCTAACACTTTAAAGATTTACCTTAAGTAAGTCAAGTGTTAAATTTTATATAATGTATTAACTTTTCAATATATAGATATCCTGATCCTACTACAATGTGAATCAGGAATCACAATCAAATGTAAGCACAATGTTTATGTACAAAATTTATACAAAAGATCTTTATCCAGATCTATAATAGTATTGTAATATAAGTGTAGTGTTGTGATGTATTATGATGAGGTAATACTGGCTTTTAATGCTAGGTTGTTGTTTGTCATCACGACTTCATGTGTTTGTTATTGGTGGAAATAATATTAAGGGATTCACAGATTCTGTTTCTTTACAATTTCTGTCCCTTTTGTCTTCTTAACAAAGTTCACTTTAGGGGTATTTGATTCAAGGTTGGGCTTTACGTGCTGATATACTCGTATCTCATATTGCAGCTGCAGGAAACCTGTATCCTCTGCTCGCTTGCTTCTCAGTTTGATAATAGGATAGGCAATGGCCGCTATCTTGTGCTGGGAGTCTGCTGCCAACTTTCTGGATCACGCAGTACTCAGACCGGACGATGCAATATCACAATCTATACCACGGTCCCTGAAAGTGAAGGTTATGCATCCGTCTTACTAACTAGTATATAGTACTATTCCACACAGAAGTACATGACAGTACAAACAAACATAAAGTTCAGCGCTTTAGGCCAACTGCTAGCTTTTCATGTGACAAAACACACCAGTATTCCCCTCCCAAATGGTTAAAACGCCTCTGCAATTCCAGCTGTAATCCCTTCCATACAATAAGATAGGTGTTATGTTACTATATGGCAATCCAATATATATATATATATATATATATATATATATATATATATATATATATATATATATATATATATATATATATGCAGTTATACTCCTCTCTGACAATCTTTTACATGGTGGAGCAATATCTAGGCTTTGCCTCATGTTTGCTACTGAACCGCACCTATACAGACATAATTTATCATTTCACATTCAATTTTCAATAAAAATACCGATCAAAAATATCTAGCTTACCACAATTCTTAAGGAAAACACACTAAAGATGACTGACACAGTTTGATCTGCGGTATGTCCAAGCTGTTATCTTATATTTAATTTAGAATAACACTGCTTGCTCTCATCTCTCAAATGTGTAACGATATGGCGTCCCTTCTAAGATTTCTTCTGCCGATATACAGTGTATTGACCAATCGTTTTGAATATATTCAAAAGAGTACCCAGTCATTACAACATTTTCATTCACTTCTACTCCGTTTCTAGGCATTTTTTCGTTATTCATAGGTCACCCAATCCAATTTCTTTTAACTTCAAAGTTCAGCCAATGGCCTCCCACGTTCTATCTTTGACTTTCTGTCACTACTATGTTTCACAAAAATCAGGGATTTCCATCCCAAGCAGATATGACCAAACATGACAGTATCTCTGTTCTCTATATGTTTTATTACCAATATTTAATTATCTAATGGACTTTTTAGATAATTTATTACATATTCCTAGTCCACTAGCCTTTCTGTACACGAATATATGATTTTCAAGGGGCTAAGTGGTGTAGTTAAGAATACGATCTTTTTTCGATGTTAAGTGTTTAATTCAACTACCACCTGTTCAATTCTTTACGACTGTACTATCAGTATAAAGTCAGGAGCCCTGCGAAAAAATCAGGTTTCCTCATAAGAATTTAAACCTGTTTTCAAAACTTAACCTCGTATCGTTAGTTTTTTTTTATCACTGTTTATTTGAAAAAAATTTAGGCCATGCACACTGCGAGTTGGTTTATTTTTTGACACACAGCGAGTGGCTTGCGCGACTGTGTTACATGGTCCGTCTTCCTCTCTCTCTCTCTCTTCTTCTAAGCCCGTCTGTCTTTCCGAGGCTAACTTTATGTGCGATTTTGCACTAGTGTTAGTTTTTAAAATCAAGGTCGTCTAAAAGATTTTATTACACATTCTATTTTTAGAACTACGGGTATTGCCGTATTGTTAGGTGTAAAAAAGTGGAAAGGACTGTAAAATGTCACTGCTGTGTTAATTGATACCAGGCATGCTCCAGTCTACCCAGCGGTACTGTAAATGGGTAACTCACTCTAGTCCTGAGTTAGGGAAGGCAAAGGCAGCTGTAAGAAGTAGTTTCCCTCTGAGGCTCCAGGAGGAGCAGGCCCTTAACTTGGTCAATTCAACCGACGCAGGATGGTGTAAATATGGAGTGAGAGTGTAGAGTGTTATAAACGCAAATGATGGACTGTTCGTATCTTGACCAATCTAAAGCACTCATTCACTCATGTCTATAAGGCGCCAATGCAGACTGCTGGAATCTTTTCATACAGTTTATTCAGACGCACATACTGGGACAGAACGAATAGATCATAAGTACATGTTGACACATCAATCTTCAGGCATGAATAGTAGATCCCATGTCATGGAACATTCAAATATAATGGGTGGTACAAAACAGCATTCAATGTTGTTATACATTATGGCCGCATCCCCTATCTGACTGAACGCGTCAGTAAAGGCGGATCGGTAAACAACTGAAGAGTTCGATGGACGAACCTTCTTTCCCTTGCTAAGTTCTTAGGTTGCTTATGTTCAATGTTTATATCATACTGTGAAACCACGATAAGGGGTTTTCATATAAATGAGATCTCCATGCCACTGTCCGAATAGTAAGATACACGACCCGTTCTCTGGACAGTGATCTATAATGATGACAGGAATACAAAAAATGGCCTCCTTCCCTGAGCTTTCGCTCACTCGCCCAGCAGAAGAATAATCATCAGCCAAAGTTGATTCAAAACTTGAATAAGTATAACTTCCCAGAGTTACCATACAGTCCCTTTGTCAGAAGGTTACTTCATGAAGACATAAGCGCTGATGGAACCTGTCATCTACAACAATATCTAGTTAAACGACCAACGATGCACGAAAATACGTTGCTTCATCTAGGTCTAACCATAAGGAGATCGTCAAAAGGGAGTGGATTTACCTTGAGTCGGAATAGTACATAACACAGTACATGAGGAGAGTCTCTAACACTATAATCTTGTAGAAACACAATCTCCTACTGAAGAAATCACTTCATAAATCATTTTCCACTCTAGAAAGGACCAACCCTGGAAATGCGTGACCAGCCATTGTAGGCGGCAATATCGGAACTCATCACGACTCGACAAGACAACCAATACCTCCGCTAGAGCGGCATAAAGAATATAGTCCTGCCTACCCATACAAAATATACAATATAGGACTGAATCTACTTGCACTAATAATATGTAATACATATGAATTCAGGCCATAAACATTCTAAGAACGATCAATCTATTTTCTGGCTATGACAAATGATGAATGCCAAAATATAAGTATTCTTACGCCCGATCAATATCAAGGGAGATTATCCATATAATCAAACGTATAAATCAAACATGGATTATCTGGCTTTACAAAAGAAAGCATTTTCGTACCCAATTAAATACAACAATATATTTTCCATATTAAATAGACATATCGTACATTTGTAATCTGTGCATTCAAAAATATGTATGCAACAGATTACCACACCCCCCGGGAAAAAAAAATGGTACATTTTTTTTTTGAAATACATCCAGGAGCAACATACAATAGGCTCACAACGCACGAATAACAATGCGCAGATGATAAGCATTCCAAACAAATGTAACGTCTAATGTAAGGCAAAGTCGTCATATAGCACGACCAATGAGAATCTATCTCAGGATTCAGAGAAAATTTTTTTCTCTGAGTATAAATATCTCCAGAGAGGTGTCACCAACGCATAACACAATACTGGCAATGCCACAATTTGTACAATAGTTCATCTTAGGTATCTTAACATTATGATCACCAAATAAGAAAAATATCAAAAACCTGCGGTGAATATACATCAATGCACCGCTAAGTAGTGATACAGACAATGTATGATATATTACATATAAGTACATACTTTAACATAGGAAAAACTGTAGTAAAGTCAGACATGTTAGAAATCTCAAGATCTGACAGTTAAGTGGAATCATGTGGGCATCTCGATAAGATATCCGTCATCACATTTTCTGAACCACGGATAGCTCACACCGAAAAATGAAAAGGCTGAAGAGCAATCGCGTATCGCGTTGATCTGGCGCTCTTCAGATTTTTAGCCTGAATAGCTGTAAGAGCTTTCTGGTCAGTCTCCACAATAAAATGCGCGCCAAGAAGAAATCTTTGAAGTTTAAGGATTGACCAAACCATAGCCAATAATTCACGGTCTAGGACCGAGTAATTTCTCTCTGCGGCATTAAGTTTTCGAGAAATATACATCACTGGATGCAGAGTTCCAAAGTACTCTTGCATTAGTGCCGCTCCAACCCCAGTGGATGAAGCGTCACTACGAAGAATAAATGTCTTATCTTTAGTAGGTAACACCAAGATAGGTGAAGTAGAAAACATCGTTTTAACCTTATCCAAAGAGGATTGACATTCTTGAGTCCAATTGACTATATTAGGAGACCCTTTCTTTAATAAAGAAGAAAGAGGTGACATAATTGAGGACAGATTCGGAATGAATCGTCCATAAAATTGTATGAGACCTAAGAGACTTCGCACTTGCTTTTTAGTCTTAGGCATAGAAATGTTAAGTATCTTACTTGTATTATGGTCTTCCGTTTTTAGAAACCCATGACCAACACGGTGACCTAAGAAAGATATTTCGCTAAAACCAATACACGCTTTCGATGGTTTCGCTGTCAGGTTATGCTCGCGTAAGATAGACAATAGTTCATTTATCCCATTATAGTGATCGTTCCAAGTATCACTGAAAAGACAGATGTCATCAAGATATGCAATGACATCTGAGCGATGAGATAGGATTCGACGCATCATGCGTACGAATGTCGCTGGGGCATTCATAAGGCCGAAAGGCATGAAATTCCATTGGAATAGACCCCTTGGCGTCGAAAAAGCAGTAAACGGTTTGGCGTGTTCGGATAGTGGGACTTGCCAATATCCCTTAGACAAATCGAGTTTAGTAAAGAAATGAGAATTCGATAGTCTAGTAAGTAGCTCTTCAAGTAAAGGCATAGGTTCAGCATCAAATTTCGTCACTTGGTTCAATTTGCGATAATCAACGCAAAGACGTATGTTGTTGTCTTTTTTTCGCACGATAACCATCGGTGAAGAATATGCTGATGTGGATGGTTCAATTATTTCCAACTCTCTATTAATTCATCCAACTCTTTTTCTACCTGTGCTTGAAAATGTATCGGGATAGGATACGGTCTGACTCTTATAGGATTATGGTCAGTAAGAATAATGTCGTGTTCAATGACATTAGTTCGACCAGGAATGTCAGTAAGGACATCCTGAAATTGTTGTAACATAGCAGAAACTTGTTTCTGTTCTCCTGGAGATAATTCGGGAGAAATCGCAACATCTTTCCATGACTCATTAGAATGAAGCGGAATCATTGGAAAAGGGAGATTCACATCTGAGAAACTCGTTTCCTCATCCTGTATTACTGACAGTGATGAGTAATGTCCATGTGGGACTGTTGAATCGTCCGTTGCCTGGAAAACAGGTTGTAAATAATCCGGACGTTTGTGGAATTCCGTGAGCATGTTGATGTGGAAGGTTTTATGCTTCCCATCAATATCAACAATATAGTCGACATCGGAAACTTTTGATATTACATCGTACGGACCTTTCCAAGAAATAAGGAGTCTGTTTTCTCTACAAGGTAGCAGGACCAATACTTTGTCACCTGGACAGAGTTGTCGCAAGCGTCTGGTCTTATTGGCAAATTGCCTTGCCTTCTGTTTCGCAAATTCAGAAGAAGCAGTTGCCAATTTTCATGCTTCAATAATCTTGTGTCTAAGTGCAATGACATATTCATAAGAGGATTTTGTGTCATCGACAATATTATCAGCAGTTATGAGATCATGAAGTAGAGACATAGGACCTCGCGGTTTCGCGCCAAAGACAAGTTCAAAGGGAGAAAATCCTGTATGTTCATTGGCGACCTCTCTGTATGCAAAGAGAGCCGCGGGTAAAACCCTGTCCCAATCCTGAGGATGATCCTCAGTTATCTTACCTAATAAGTTTTTCAGAGTTCTATTAAGACGCTCTACCATGCCATTGGACATAGGATGATAAATACTACTCAGAGATCTTTCTATCTTAAGAGTTGACATCACTTGAGACATGGTATCCGATACGAGGTGGGTACCATGGTCTGACAATATTTCTCCTGGAAATCCCAGACGAGAGAATATAAGCCAAAGAGCATCTGCAATATCAGCAGTAGTTATGCTCTTCAGAGGGATAGCCTCTGGCCAACGTGTGCACATATCAACACACGTCAAGATATATTGGTGTCCTCTAGCAGACTTTGTCTTAAATGGACCAATGATGTCTATCGCCATTTTTTGAAATGGTCGAATTGGAATATCTGCAGCCTGAATAGGTGCAGCATGGCGTGGACCTTTGGATTTAACTTCCTGACATACCCTACAGGATCGACAATAGATCTGTATGTCCTTGTTCACAAACGGCCAAAAGAAAGACGCAAGAACTCTAGATTTAGTACGGGAAAACCCATATGCCCAGCACACTGAGAATCATGAGCGTGCTGTAAGATTTTAACTCTCATATTTTTGGGCACAAGAATTTGAGAATGAATGGACTTAGCGGAGTCTTGTACCATACGTACAAGTACCCCATTCTTCATCGTAATCCAAGATTTACGATTCGTGTCCTTATTCGGATCACCTTCTTTTGCTAGAGTAAAGAATTTCTTTAGAGTAGGATCATCTTCCTGCTGTTTTATAAAGGAATCATACGAAATCTCCAAGAGATCACCTTGGTTCTGGTCATCATTATCTCCAGAAGGCGAAGATTGCGGTATGTTTAGAGCTTGAGCTCTAGTGACTACAGCATTTGCAGTATGCATATTATCACTTTCCCACTCGGCAATTTGTTGCGGAGTGCATTCTTTCACACCATGAATCGGACCGACGATAAGATCAGCGATCGGATTCGGCAGAAGACATGCGTGCACATCTCCTGTAAAGAAGGGAGTAGAAATGTTGATAATGGCAGTGGAGTACTTCTCCAATGTGCCACCAAATGTTATGCATTTGATTATTTTGCCAGTGGCTCGAGAAGGATCTATAAGTGACTGCCTCACCCCAATGGTGGTGCACCCGGAATCAAAGAGAATTGAGACCGGAGTACCATCTACTAAACCATTATTTAATTTAAGAGCCCCTCTTCCATCATGCGCGACTGACGCAGGGAGAGCGGGAAGAGGATGACCACAGCTTAAAGTCGAAACTGTGGTTGGCTCGAATAATGTTTTGCATTGGGAACACTGAAATGCTCTGTCAAAATCGAAAGCAGAACATCCCACATTATTAGAGTCTTTCTTATCATTGGTTTGCTTACCGGCTTCATGAAACTCTTGTTGTGCAGAGTTAGCCTGGTAATGAGATTTACCATGTCTTTTGTGTTGTGATCTACCTCGATTATTGTTGCCTCTGTAATTATTATTCCATCTGTTATAACCCCTGTTTGGGTTTGAGTCATAATGTTCATCATTATAATCATCATGCTCATTATAGTGAGAATCCCTGTAGGATTGATCCCGTTGTGTCCAAGAAGGAACACCCTGGTAATTTCTATTATTACTTCCTCTACGGAAATTTCTATAGTTATGGCCACCCCTGTATCGAGGACTGTCAACCCGTTTCCAGAATTTAGAAGAAGAACCCTGATTTGGTTGGTTACCTTGGTTTTGATGATTACGCCAATTAACCCTTTTGTCAAATTTATTTTGATCTCCCTGGAAGTTGTGTGGGTACTTGGGATTGTATTGTGTTGCTGAAGCAACCGGCATACCCTCTTTAATCTTAGTGTTGCTAAGAGTTACGTCCGGGTGTGCCGTAACGTATTGGTCACAATATTCTTGCATTTGTTTTAGTGTTTGTGGCTTACGCTCGTGTAGAAATTCAAGGAAATGTTTATTGATAGAAGACATGACCTTGTCTCTGAGCAACAAATCCATAAGAGCATCATATGTTTTCTCTATTTTGGATAATTCAATCCATCGTTGAAATGTAATACGTATTTTCCCAATGAATTCTGAGAATTCAACCCCCGTCTCAGGTACCATTCTTTTAAACAACATGCGATAACCTTCCTCTGGTAACTGAAACTTCTTAATCAAGGCTGCCCTAATAACATCATAATTATCCTTGTCATCCTCTTCAACCAAACATAGACTAGTGAGAGAATCGCCTGTTAGATTCTCAGATAATTGGTTAACATATTGCGATTTATCAACATTATGAGCCCGACAAGCACGTTCAAACCTCTGAAGCCAGAATGTTATATCATCATTGGCAGAATTGAATGTTGGTACCTTAACTTTGTAAGTAAAGGGTTTACTATTACCACTAGATGCCTGATTAACATTACTCATACTTGTCAATTTCAATTTCTCTAATTCAAACTCATGTTCTCTTATTGCTTTTCTCTCTTCAGCTTCTCTGTCTAATCTTTTCTGTTCAGTTTCTCTGTCTAATCTTTTCTGTTCAGTTTCTCTGTCTAATCTTTTCTGTTCAGTTTCTCTGTCTATTCTTTTTTGTTCAATAGCAGCAGCAGCTTCTCTGTCTAGTCTTTTTTGCTCTGCCTCAAATCTCCTTTCTTCCACCTGCATCTGCAATTTCTTTTGTTCAGCAGCAGCATCAGCAGCAGCTTCTAATCTTTTTTGTTCAGCAGCAGCAGCAGCAGCAGCTTCTAATCATTTTTGTTCAGCAGCAGCAGCAGCAGCTTTTAATCTTTTTTCTTCTTTTTGAAGCTTTCTCTCCTCTGCAGCAGCTTTTCTTTCCTCAGCAGCAGCTTCTAATCTTTTTTCTTTTATTTGAAGTTTTCTCTCTTCTGCCTTCAATACCATAGAGAATTGAGCAGTTGTCCATTCTTCTAATTCTTTGCCAGTCTTATCAAGGGATTTCCCTTGTGTAATAAAGTAATCTAATGTAGACATCCTGTCTTATTAAATCAGAAACCTGAAAAAGTAAATAAATTACCTTATTTCACTTTCATGGGAGACAAGTCTATACTATAGACTTAGTCTTAGTGAAAACCTTGTATGGTTATTTTGTTTATAATATAACCAATGATAACTTGAGTACCTGTGGAAAACAATATCTGTATATCCCAAACACTGTGGGAGACAAGCCTTACAAAGGTCTTGTATACTTCCTTAATGTAATCAATGATCACTTGAGTACCTGTGGAAAATAATATTTTCTATCCCAATCACTGTGGGAGACAAACCTTACAAAGGTCTTGTACACTTTCTTAGTGTAATCAATGATCATAAGTACTGGTCTGTACTATAATATAAGTGTATTCAACTATACCTCATATATCATATGTCAACTCAAGACATTACAAAGGACAAAGAAGAAAAGACAATATGAAAACATTTGCAGAAATCAAATTAAATTAAATAGGAAAAATCAAGGAAAATGATCACAGAATCTGTGATGATAACTGCAATAAGATAACAAGATAAATAACGCCACAGTGTATAAATATAAATTTTGTATAGAAATCACAAATAGAAAAGGGTAGACCAACAAATTACAAACAAATCAAAACAAACTAAAGAACAGAGGAATATTACAAAAACAACAATGAGTACTGACCACCACTGTAAAAAAGTGGAAAGGACTGTAAAATGTCACTGCTGTGTTAATTGATACCAGGCATGCTCCAGTCTACCCAGCGGTACTGTAAATGGGTAACTCACTCTAGTCCTGAGTTAGGGAAGGCAAAGGCAGCTGTAAGAAGTAGTTTCCCTCTGAGGCTCCAGGAGGAGCAGGCCCTTAACTTGGTCAATTCAACCGACGCAGGATGGTGTAAATATGGAGTGAGAGTGTAGAGTGTTATAAACGCAAATGATGGACTGTTCGTATCTTGACCAATCTAAAGCACTCATTCACTCATGTCTATAAGGCGCCAATGCAGACTGCTGGAATCTTTTCATACAGTTTATTCAGACGCACATACTGGGACAGAACGAATAGATCATAAGTACATGTTGACACATCAATCTTCAGGCATGAATAGTAGATCCCATGTCATGGAACATTCAAATATAATGGGTGGTACAAAACAGCATTCAATGTTGTTATACATTATGGCCGCATCCCCTATCTGACTGAACGCGTCAGTAAAGGCGGATCGGTAAACAACTGAAGAGTTCGATGGACGAACCTTCTTTCCCTTGCTAAGTTCTTAGGTTGCTTATGTTCAATGTTTATATCATACTGTGAAACCACGATAAGGGGTTTTCATATAAATGAGATCTCCATGCCACTGTCCGAATAGTAAGATACACGACCCGTTCTCTGGACAGTGATCTATAATGATGACAGGAATACAAAAAATGGCCTCCTTCCCGGAGCTTTTGCTGACTCGCCCAGCAGAAGAATAATCATCAGCCAAAGTTGATTCAAAACTTGAATAAGTATAACTTCCCAGAGTTACCATACAGTCCCTTTGTCAGAAGGTTACTTCATGAAGACATAAGCGCTGATGGAACCTGTCATCTACAACAATATCTAGTTAAACGACCAACGATGCACGAAAATACGTTGCTTCATCTAGGTCTAACCATAAGGAGATCGTCAAAAGGGAGTGGATTTACCTTGAGTCCGAATAGTACATAATACAGTACATGAGGAGAGTCTCTAACACTATAATCTTGTAGAAACACAATCTCCTACTGAAGAAATCACTTCATAAATCATTTTCCACTCTAGAAAGGACCAACCCTGGAAATGCGTGACCAGCCATTGTAGGCGGCAATATCGGAACTCATCACGACTCGCCAAGACAACCAATACCTCCGCTAGAGCGGCATAAAGAATATAGTCCTGCCTACCCATACAAAATATACAATATAGGACTGAATCTACTTGCACTAATAATATGTAATACATATGAATTCAGGCCATAAACATTCTAAGAACGATCAATCTATTTTCTGGCTATGACAAATGATGAATGCCAAAATATAAGTATTCTTACGCCCGATCAATATCAAGGGAGATTATCCATATAATCAAACGTATAAATCAAACATGGATTATCTGGCTTTACAAAAGAAAGCATTTTCGTACCCAATTAAATACAACAATATATTTTCCATATTAAATAGACATATCGTACATTTGTAATCTGTGCATTCAAAAATATGTATGCAACATTAGGCTCAAGCATTTTATTAGGAACGAACGAAGTAGGACAAGTAGAAATCTTGTGTTAGCCATTACGGCGTTATACAACTAAGGCGTTATCTATACTGGGAAAGCACTGGTCTTTCTCCATTCTTCTTCCTATCGTATTATTTCGTTCTGCTTTATATTTATGTTCTAATTTATATATGGGTATTAGAATTTTTCACCAAAATTCTCCCCACTTAGAACAGACATTATATGTCAGTCCCTAATTCTATATACACATAGATAAATTTCTATCTATGCCTGGTGATTACTTTGAGTCTCATCGCACGGATGGCGGCTTAGAAAATCAGCACCCAGGTTAGTTTTTCCAGAAATATATTCTATACTGAACTGATATGGCTGCAACAGCAAAGACCAGCGTAGTAACCTAGAATGTTCATGCCTGGCTTGCGCTAGAAAAGCCAGGGGTTTGTGATCTGTTTGTAACTTGAATGCCTTCCCATACAGATAAATATTGAATTTCTTAATCGCCCATATTACTGCGAGACATTCTTTTTCACTAGTTGAATAATTTTTTTCAGCTGTATTCAACTTACGACTAACATATGCCACTGGGGTTAATTCCCCATTCAGTGAATCTGACTTCTGTAACAGGGTGGCACTCAACCCTAGATTACTAGCATCCGTTCTCACAATGAATTCTTGACTTAAGTCAGGTAATTTCAAAATAGGTTTGCTTGTGAGCTTTTCCTTCAATTCTGGGTATGTTAATTCACACTATGCTGTCCAGGTAATTCGATCTGGATTTCCTTTGCGTGTCAAATCAGTTAATTAACGGTGCACATATAGAGTTAAAGTTTTTGATATATTTTTGGTAGAAACCACATAATGAGACAAAGGATCTCACGTCTTTCTTTGTTTGTGGCCTCGGTGCTTTTCACAGTTTCTCCAAATTCTTGGGGTCAGGGGTCATGTTTCCCTGATGGACTGTGTGTTCCAAGAATTCTAATTCTTTACATCCAACGCAACATTTGGTTGGTCGGGCTGTCAAATTCGCTTCTCAAAGTCGATCAAACAACATGTTCAGAGAGTTAATGTGTTCCTCAAACGTTTCTGTCGCTACGAGGATATCATCCATGAAGTTTGTGATGCATGGATTTTTCAGGGGATCCAACAATTTTCTCATCATTCTAGAGAAGACACTGGGTGCATTTTTCAATCCAAATGGCAATCTGTTAAATTCATAGTGTCCCTCTGAGGTACTAAAAGCTAGATAAGGTCTAACCTCAGGCTTTACTGGAATCTGATAGTAGCCTTTGCTCAGATCCACCTTTGAGAAATATTTAGCTTTATTCAGCCTGGCAAACAGCTTATTTGTATCCGGCAATGGATCCACCTGACCTTCTGTGATTGCATTCAGTCTCCTGTAATCTATACAGAGTCTATGTTCTCCAGAGGGCTTTCTCAATAGAACCACACTGGAACTATACTGAGATTCACTGTGTGAAATAATTCCCTCCTTCAACAAATAGTCTATCTCTTCCTTCAAAGCTTTCTCCTTAGCGAAAGGAATCGTATAGGCTTTCATACAGACTGGTGTTGGGTCTATAAGTTTCATATCATATTCTAATAAGTGTGTATGCCCCGGACGGTCCGTTAGCACCTCTGTATGATCATCTAGAACCTGTTGCAGTCTTTCCTTCTGATTTTTCGTTAAATGTGTACTGATTTTCACCTGTGCAGCGGTCTCACAGGGGTGTAATGGATATTCAAATGATGAAAGTGGTTCTTTTTTCATCTCCATTGCAATAGACAAAGTCAGCAAATGTGTCTCTTCCTGATTTTCTCTTTCCAAATATTTCTTCAGGAGATTCACATGATAGATTTTTTCTTTCCCCTTTTTATCTATCTTATAATTTGTTCTAGACATCTTCTCTAGAACTGTATATGGACCTTGCCATCCAATTTGCAACTTATTCTGGCTACCGGGTAGAAGAAGCAGTACCTTCTCTCCCACAGCCAAATCTCTGTCTTTTGCTTTCTTATTATAATAGGCAGCATGCTTTTTCCTGGCTTGTCTCAAATTTTCATTGGCAAGTTTCCAGCCAGTTTTTAAACGAGTGGTCAGCTCATTCACATATTGGTATGATGATGTAATATTTTTCTCTGCCTTTTCATCAGTCCACGTTCTTAATAAGGCTTCTAGTGGACCTTTTATTGGCCTCCCAAATAATAATGTTGCCGGGGCCATACCGGTTGAACTATGGGGTACCTCCCGATAAGCAAAGAGGGCGGCGTGAAGGTACTGGTCCCATGTATCTGGTTTTTCATGTGCCAACTTTCTCAGGATCGACATTAATGTCCCATTAAATCTTTCCACTTGGCCGTTTCCTTGGGGATGGTACGGGCTACAATGGAAGTGTTTGGCTTGAAAGATCATGAAAACTTCTTCTGTTAGTTTCCCCTTGAACTGAGAACCATTATCAGTCAAGATTTGGTTGGGAAAGCTTAACCTTGTGAAAATTGTGAGTAATGCCTCTGCCACATGTTTAGAATCAATTGATGACAGGGCTACCGCCTCTCCCCACATAGAACAGGTGTCCACCAGAGTCAGAATGTAGCTGTTCCTCCTCTTGGTTCGAGTGAGAGGTCCCACAATGTCCACTGCAACTCTCTCAAAAGGTGTTCCCACTATGGGCATTTCCCCTAGAGTTGCTGGTGCAGTCCAATGCTTTGGTGCTACTCGTTGGCACTCTGGAAAGGATTTTACATATCTTTTTATATCTTCAGTTGGGAGCCGCGCTGGTGTAATGGCTTCGGCGTTGTACTGGCGACCAGGTGTTCATGGTTCAAACCCGGGCGTCGGCGTTTGAAGAAATGTTTACGGCCGGAAATTTGACTGAATAGCCTGAACGGCTATTGTGATAAACCCTCTGTGGATGGGAAAGAGCGAAGCTCCTGACCGGGTTGGAAGGAAAGTCCTCAGGTTCCACAGCCTCGCAATGACATGTCATTGGGCCGAAGGGCTGAAAGCCCAAGTGCCGCTGGTTACGAAAAAAAAAAAATATCTTCAGTTATCCCTGGTAAGAAATGATGACAAACTATATGCTGTCCGGTTGCGCTGATCCCCATATGACCACTGAAGGGAATCGCATGCCCTAGCTCCAACACTTTAGTCCTATATGAAGTGGGAATGACCAGCTGTCCGTGACCATTGGATTCAGATCCAGCCTTCCTATACTTCAATTTGTTCTTCACGTAAAATTCTCCCTTGCCTGGAGGTGTATGACATTTGGGCAATTTCTTGAAACACGGCTTGAGTGTTTTGTCCTCCGCCTGTGCCTTCCTCATCTCATCTGGATGAGTATTTATTGGATTATCCTCCTCCTTTTTAGACTAAGATCTGGTCTGCACTGATGCCAATATCACAGGTCTCTTGGGATTCCCCAAGAAGACATATCTACACCCCAATATCAGAGGGTAGATTGGTTCATTTATCACTGCTGCTTTGATTACTCCCTCCACATATCGCGTTTTCACATTTATCTTAGCGATAGGGAGTGTCATGGTCGCTACTTCCTTGGTTGCAGCTTGAATCTCCACTGTTTCTGTGGTATATTGATCTGCTTGCACCAGGTGAGAACTCACAACTGAATCATAATCCAGACCTGTATCATATAAGCACCTTATGGTGACTCCATTACAGATTACATCTTCACACACTGGGGGGTGGTACGGTTCCTGTAGTTCCGCAGGTTTGATTTTTGTTCTATTCTTCCCAGATTTCATAGCAGCAAAACTAGGAGGTTTCTTTCTACAATTTTCGGTGGTATGATTGTTCATCCGACTATTTTTCCACCACTTCCTTCCTTCGTTGAAAGATTTTCTTTCATCAAATTTCCTTTCATCGAATTGTGGGGTTTTATTTTTATTATCATATCATGGCCTATCAAACTGGTGCTTACCTTTATTCTGATCTCTATGATCAAATTTATTAAAGTTTTGTGGTGCCTTAAAATTGTCTACCTGTTTCTTTTTATTACCAGTTACCTCTGCTTGAGCTGCCTGATATCTTTCAGCGACATTTAATAACTCACCCAGCCTCTCTGCACCTTGTTCCATGAGAAACTTTCTCAGGTCTGGAGCCATGGACTCTCTTAGCTGCTCTATAAGGATCATTTCCTTAAGATCTTGGGTTTTCCCCAAAGCAGTCCATTTCTCCAAGTATGTCTCTAACCGTGCAGAAAACTGGTGATATGTCTCACCTGACAGTAGTTTAGCATTCCTGAACTTTTTTCTATAAAATTCTCCATTCTTTTTATATCTTAACAAAAGAGTCTGCTTTAGCATGTCATAATTGTCTTGGTCATCTCTGCTCATCTTGGCAAAAACCTCATAAGCTGTACCACGATGCCCTTGTGATAACTTTAGGCTCCACCTTTCTCTCTCTAAACCATACGTGGTAGCCAAAAGTTCATATCTATTTAGGTAACTTTCTATGTCATCGTCTTTCTCAACAAAATGGTCTAAATGAAAACTCATAGCTGAGGTTGAGGCTGCCTGACTGCCAGTAGCATCGGAGGTAAAAGGACTGGCACCATTTTCATGAGCATGGCCTTGAATTTCTAACTCTCTTAGTCGTAATTCATGCTCCCTCTGCAATCTCCTATCTTCTGCTTCCCTGTCTTCAGCTAATCTCTTTTCTTCTCTTTCTGCAGCTAATCTCGTTTCTTCTGCTTCCCTTTCAGCCTTTTTCTCTTCCAACTGGAGCCTTTTAGCCTCAGCCTCCAATGCCCTAGCCTCTTTGTCAGCCTCAATCTGCAACCTCTTAATTTCCTTGTCAGCCTCAATCTGTAACTCTAATTTCTTAATCTCTCTAGCCTCTTCTAACTTTCTTTCAGTTTCTTTCTCTAATCTTTTTTCTTCCCTGGCAATAAATTTATCACATTCTAAGGTCACATAATCAATCAAGACTTGACCATCCATGTGCATTTCCCTGGTAGTCTGTACAGCCGCAGATCGAAACTTTGCCAGGTCAGCCATTTTCTAACAGGCAAATTTATACAATGTCTGACTAAACAATTTTATCTATAACTAATTACATTAAAGACAACCACAAGCACTGAAAGCTCAACCTTATTTATTTTTTTTCCCACCCACGAATATCTTTTTAATTTTTATAATTCCCTGAAGTGAGCTACCCAATATAATTGGTGCTTTGAAAATTTAAAATCCCGGGAGCGAGACCCTCAATATATGTGGTGAGTTGGGATTATATAAATATTTATAGGGGACTTAGTGTACTGACTGAGATCAGCTGTGAAGGTCTCTGTATCTAATAAGGTTGGTGTATTACAGAAGACCTTGCTTGTTACCACATTTCGACCTCAATCAGACTTATTCTTGAATTGTGTGATGACTTCGTTTAATGTCTAGGGTTATGATAGTGATGAAGTGTAAGTTCACAACAACCAACAGACAGATAAACACCTAAGTTAAGATTCACAACAATTTACAACACTATGACAATCACAAACACCTAACACTTTAAAGATTTACCTTAAGTAAGTCAAGTGTTAAATTTTATATAATGTATTAACTTTTCAATATATAGATATCCTGATCCCACTACAATGTGAATCATGAATCACAATCAAATGTAAGCACAATGTTTATGTACAAAAATTTATACAAAAGATCTTTATCCAGATCTATAATAGTATTGTAATATAAGTGTAGTGTTGTGATGTATTATGATGAGGTAATACTGGCTTTTAATGCTAGGTTGTTGTTTGTCATCACGACTTCATGTGTTTGTTATTGGTGGAAATAATATTAAGGGATTCACAGATTCTGTTTCTTTACAATTTCTGTCCCTTTTGTCTTCTTAACAAAGTTCACTTTAGGGGTATTTGATTCAAGGTTGGGCTTTACGTGCTGATATACTCTTATCTCATATTGCAGCTGCAGGAAACCTGTATCCTCTGCTCGCTTGCTTCTCAGTTTGATAATAGGATAGGCAATGGCCGCTATCTGTGCTGGGAGTCTGCTGCCAACTTTCTGGATCACGCAGTACTCAGACCGGACGATGCAATATCACCATCTATACCACGGTCCCTGAAAGTGAAGGTTATGCATCCTTCTTACTAACTAGTATATAATACTATTCCACACAGAAGTACATGACAGTACAAACAAACATAAAGTTCAGCGCTTTAGGCCAACTGCTAGCTTTTCATGTGACAATATACACCAGTATTCCTCTCCCTAATGGTTACAACGCCTCTGCAATTCCAGCTGTAATCCCTTCCATACAATAGGATAGGTGTTATGTTACTATATGGCAATCCAATATATATATATATATATATGCAGTTGTACTCCTCTCTGACAATCTTTTACATGGTGGAGCAATATCTAGGCTTTGCCTTATGTTTGCTACTGAACCGCACCTATACAGACATAATTTATCATTTCACATTCAATTTTCAATAAAAATACCGATCAAAAATATCTAGCTTACCACAATTCGTAAGGAAAACACACTAAAGATGACTGACACAGTTTGATCTGCGGTATGTCCAAGCTGTTATCTTATATTTAATTTAGAATAACACTGCTTGCTCTCATCTCTCAAATGTGTAACGATATGGCGTCCCTTCTAAGATTTCTTCTGCCGATATCCAGTGTATTGACCAATCGTTTTGAATATATTCAAAAGAGTACCCAGTCATTACAACATTTTCATTCACTTCTACTCCGTTTCTAGGCATTTTTTCGTTATTCATAGGTCACCCAATCCAATTTCTTTCAACTTCAAAGTTCAGCCAATGGCCTCCCACGTACTATCTTTGACTTTCTGTCACTACTATGTTTCACAAAAATCAGGGATTTCTATCCCAAGCAGATATGACCAAACATGACAGTATCTCTGTTCTCTATATGTTTTGTTACCAATATTTAATTATCTAATGGACTTTTTAGATAATTTATTACATATTCCTAGTCCACTAGCCTTCCTGTACACGAATATATGATTTTCAAGGGGCTAAGTGGTGTAGTTAAGAATACGATCTTTTTTCGATGTTAAGTGTTTAATTCAACTACCACCTGTTCAATCCTTTACGACTGTACTATCAGTATAAAGTCAGGAGCCCTGCGAAAAAATCAGCTTTCCTAATAAGAATTTAAACCTGTTTTCAAAACTTAACCTCGTATCGTTAGTTTTTTTTTAATCACTGTTTATTTGAAAAAAATTTAGCCCATGCACACTGCGAGTTGGTTTATTTTTTGACACACAGCGAGTGGCTTGCGCGACTGTGTTACATGGTCCGTCTTCCTCTCTCTCTCTCTCTTCTTCTAAGCCCGTCTGTCTTTCCGAGGCTAACTTTGTGTGCGATTTTGCACTAGTGTTAGTTTTTAAAATCAAGGTCGTCTAAAAGATTTTATTACACATTCTATTTTTAGAACTACGGGTATCGCCGTATTGTTAGGCTCAAACATTTTATTAGGAACGAACGAAGTAGGACAAGTAGAAATCTTGTGTTAGCCATTACGGCGTTATACAACTAAAGCGTTATCTATACTGGGAAAGCACTAGTCTTTCTCCATTCTTCTTCCTATCGTATTATTTCGTTCTGCTTTATATTTATGTTCTAATTTATATATGGGTATTCGAATTTTTCACTACAACCCTGCCACATACAGTTACCTCTGAAACCATAATAATCTTCCAAGTACGCACTTTCATATGGCAGCGCCGTCACTATGTTTCTTTATCAATCATCATCATCACTCTTCGTCTCCCCCAAAGAGCACAGGCCTTTAAAAAACGTATGCCAAGTCTTCGTGTCCCGCACCATTAGCTCCAGATATTTCCATGTCTTCCTCATTATTTTCATTTCTATTTTCAGTTCTTGTCTCCGTACTCCTATTGCGCTGTGCTATCCTATTGCGCTTTGCTATCCTATTGCGCTGTGCTATCCTATTGCGCTGTGCTATCCTATTGCGCTGTGCTATCCTATTGCTTTCCGGACTCAGTGTGTTGTTCACTCCCTGTGCTTGTCTCCAATTGGAAAAAACTGTTACGTCTACCTAGCTTATTTTTGTCTTGTAAATGTTGAGTTTATATTGTCATTTGATCTTGAATTTTGTACCGCATCTCGTTCCTTTAATATCTTATTTAATCATCTGATAAACACTTAACAAGTAACAGACACACACAGCTTCTTTGATGTTTGATCGATAAAACCAGCTTCAAAGGTCTAGACTTCAAGATTAATTTATTACGCGCGGTTAAGGGTCACAGCTGGAATTTCTTTGATCGTCTTTTCTTATTTATATTCACACTAGCTGTAAGTACCCGGCTTTGCCCGGTTATCTAGGTGAATGAAACTTCCAAAATTAAACCTAGACACTGGGACTGTCGGTTAGATTAGGGTGCATGTTCAAATATAAAGACCCATCAGTCTCGAATAAGTATATTTTGTGTCTTTTTTAAATTAAATTTTGCCTACATTTGGCGAAGCACGCTCTCTTCAGCCATGACACTGGCACGGACGGTTATATTAGGGCACATGATCAAATATTAAAGACCTTGCGGTTAGGAATAAAGGGATTTATTTTTCAAATTTAATTTTGTTTTCTTTTTTGGCGAGGCGAGCACCATTGCACTTAGACACTGCATCCATCGGTTATATTTAGTGTGACAGAATGGGGCGACACTTCTCGATCTCTGTTTCACTCCCGCAGTACCAGTTACATTTTTGTACTGATTTTTATTGGATGCTTTCAGTTGTCGCACTTTCTGTCTTTCTTTATCTGCTATATGTAGCAGATGTTTGGTATGTTCTTTGTGTGAGTGTGAAGATTAGGTCTTGAGTACTTTGGTTTGCTCGGAATCCGCACTAGACCTCATCCAAGTGTGCCACAGTAGGCATCGGAGTCTCTGCTCTAGGCTTCTAGAGTAGATTTTACTAGGTCCAGTGCGGAATCCGGGCAAACCGAAGTACTCAAGACCTAATCGTCACACTCAGACAGCTGAGTGAAAGGCCCTTGAGTATAAGAGTGAGATTCATCTTTGTTTCATAGATCTGGAAAAGGAGTTTGACAGGGTCCCCTGGAGCAAACTTTAACTGATTGGCAAGTTAGAACATTCCAGCACTTCTGATTCATGCTATACAGAGCTTCTACAAGTCTTGCAGAAATTATGTGAGGACAGCAAACCATAAGTCAGAAGGGTTCAGGACCATCACTGGTGTAAGACAAGGTAATATCCTGTCACCTTATCATTTCATACTCCTCATGGACGATGTCATCAAGGCATGTAAGAAGAGAACAAGAAAGTATTCAGTGGGGTACTGGAAGATGAGACAGGTCTGTATTTCAGAGCTGGCATTTGCTGATGATGTTGCCCTGATTGCTAAATCAGAGGCACATCTCCAATCCAACCTGCAAATCTGGAAGGAAGAGCTGGAGAAGAGATAGATTGTCATAAGCAGCTCTAAAACAAAACCCGTGGTGATATCACGAGAAGAAAGAAGACATCAGATTAAGCTGGGAGAACAGGTCCTGGAGCAGGTCAACCACTTTAAATACCTCGGAGCTATTATAGACCGAAAGGGAGGCATCAAAGAAGAGTTGGCCTCTCGAAAAGCAGCAGCTGGGAGACTTTTTCAAGCCATACATCGAGGATTCCTCAGCAAGAGAGAGGTTGGTAAGAAAACGAAGATGGCCCAGTCTTGACATATGGATGCGCAGTCATGGGCAATGGCTACAACCCACAAAAGCCAGATCCAAACCTCAGAAATGAGGTATCTGAGGAAAGTGGTTGAAGTAACAAGAAGAGACATGGTCCGCAACCACGAAACGTCAAGGCCTAAAAACCCCTGCAGACCCAAGTAGAACAGTCCCAACTAAGATGGTTTGGCCATGTCTGCAGAATGGGAGAAGATCGGCTACCGCGACAAGCATGGGAAACAAAGAGTCAGGGATCCAGACCCACAGGACGACCCAGAGTCCGCTGGGAGGACAACATTAGACAATCTTTGAAGGACCGAGGACTAGAATGGGACCAGGCCAGGAGGAAGACAACCGATAGGATAGTCTGGCGCTCTGTCTCTTCCAAAACTCTACACCTCACTGTAGAAGGGGAACGACTAAGTAAGTAAGTAAGTAATTTTAGTTTAGAAAAATAAGAGTTTATTTACAGATTTCCCGTGCAAAGAACGGGTAAGGCATCTAGTAAGTATATATATATATATATATATATATATATATATATATATATATATATATATATATATATATATATATATATATATATATATATATATATATATATATATACCTATACAATTAAACTCGTATTGCAAGTCCATTCTACTGTCGGATCGGAAGTGATTGCGCAATCTTGAACAAACACTTCATGCTCGCATTTAGTCACTGTGGTATTATCACGTTTGGTGATTCAATTAATCTCTCAGGGATGGGCGATTGTCTGGCCCTGTCATGCATCGAAGTGGGAAAGTGAACAATGATAGTAGGAATAAATGGTAACATTTCTGACTAGAGGATGTGCACGAAATTATGTGCGTTAAATATTCCGAAATAATAGATAATAAAGGCAATGAGAAGAAATTACGAAAAAGCAAACGAGCCGTAATGTCAAACTAGTATACAATGAATCGTAGAGTTGGACAGCTTACCATGACATAACCAACGCAATGCTAGGCATAATACATGACTTTCTTTGCGTCGGAATCAAATACATAGTTTTTGAAGGACTTGTATCTGTATTCAAAAGTATTTACTAGACACATCGGCATAAAGGTATCTTTCCTGTTCAAGCTTTCCTTAATATAATAGCCATAAGCATTTGATGTCTCAGTGTGTAGATAATACGCATCCCCTGACTCTGCAATGCCATATCTGAAGTTACTAAAATGTCATTTATTTTTTCTCATACTGTTCACAAATTTTTTCAAAAGATTAATGTTTTATTTATATTTTAGGTTCTGTGATGAAAAACACATATTTGAACTGTGAATCTGTGTTACTGAATTCCCATTCTATTCTTCTAAGTATCGCACACATGAATTTCTAAAAGCAGTTGCGACGAATAAAAACATTAGTGGTGTGGTGAGATGGATGTTAGATAGTAAAATAATAGAAAAGTTCGCAGAAATGGAGATGAGAACTGGTGAACTAGAAGTAGGGAAAGGCAAGGATAAGTAAGGTAGATAACTACACTGTTTAAGAGGGTAGCTGTAGAAGAGAGCTGTGAAGTTAGTCACCTTCTCGCTATGCCTGTTTTCCGTTCCAAGGGTGCTTATAATAATTAAAATTGAAATTTAGTAACTCCGCCTAGGCCGGTCCCAAGCCCGGCTAAAAAAAAAGGAGGAGGGCGGCCTGCATGGAGGCCTTAAGGAGGCAGCCCCTCCACCATGCAAAGGCACAACAGGCCAATCACCTGTTTGCTTTAAACTTTTGATTATGAGAAAAACAAGAGAGAAAACGGGACTGATTCTAAAGGCGACGAACTGGAACGGACTACAGATTACGACTTATGAAACTTGGAACACAAGAAGTATAAATGGGAAAGAAGAGGAGCTGGTGGAAGAGATGAGGAAAGCAAAACTAGAAATCCTTGCTATAACGGAAACAAAGAAAAAAGGACAAGGAGTCATGGATCTCGATGGCAACATGCTGCTCTACAGTGGTGTACCCATATCTGAAAGAGCTAAAGGGGGCGTGGGTTGCATTGTGGCCCAAAATCAAAAAGATAGTATCAAGGGATGGAACTTTGTCTCGGAGCGCATCATGGTTGTTAAACTAAAAGAAGGAGAAACCATAGTCAACCTGGTCATAGTGTATGGGCCAAATGAGGATGAGAGAGCAGAGGTCAAGGAGGAATTCTTCGAGCTGCTTCAAAGGACAGTGGATGACTGCCTAGATAAAATTATCATGCTCGGAGATTTCAATGCCAGAGTTGGAAATGACCATGCTAGATGGGGTGGAGTTATCGGAAAATATGGAGAAGATACTCTCAATGACAATGGAAAGCGACTCCTTAGATTCTGCAGTGAGCAGAATCTGATCATTACAAACACAAAGTTCCCCCATAAGCGCATACATGCATACACTAGATTTGAACCAACAAAGAATGAGAAGTCAGTGATCGACTATGCCATTGTTAGAAGGAGCTCATTCAAATATGTCCGGGATGCTAGAGTCTGGAGGGGGCCAGAGATTGGAAGTGATCACTACCTGCTTACAATCAAAAGAACAACTGAAAGAGTTGCTCAGCCTAGGAACTGCCCAACATCACGCAAGAAACTAAGTAAACGAACAGGAGAAATGAGCATTAAGACCTACAAGCTGAGAGAGCCAGAAATTAAGACCAGATATCAGGGGCTTATTGCTGCAGCGGTGAGCAACACAGAAGAACAACCTGATGACTTGGAAACCCTCTGGCTTAAATTCAAGGACATCATAAAGACAGCTGCTGCAGAAGCATGTGGTGAAGTCCGACTTGGGAACAAGAGAAAAAGGACACCTTGGTGGACAGAGGAAGTCAAAGAGAAAATAAGAGAAGAAAATGGCATGGAAACAATACTTAGGAGCTAAAAACACAACAGGACAAATGGAGAAATATAGAGAATATGTGACACTCAGAACAGAAGCAAAGAACAAAGTGCTAGCAGCAAAACAGAAGTCCTGGGAAGAATTTGGATAAAAGCTAGAAAAAGATGCACAAGAAAACCAGAAATTGTTCTATAAGACCCTAAAGAACATGAGGAAGGAAAAACAATGCCCTCTCAAATTTATAAAGGACAAGCAAGGCAAATTGCTTACTGCCCCAAAGGAAGTAATGGAAAGATGGAAAGAATATTTCTCAGAACTCCTGGATGGTGAGCATGGTGAAGCATCAGAAATGATAACCACTAGCACAGAAGAGACAACCAATGATGGTGAAGATGACATAGACTCTTTTAGTTGCTCTATCACAGTGGTTCCCAAAGTGGACGGTACGCCCCCTGGGGGCTTTGAAAGGATCCAATGGGGCGATACGGGAAAAAGGGGCCAGAAGGGGGGGGGAGGGGGCGTTCAGTAGTAAACAGTGTGCGTTTAGTAGCAAGGGGGGCTCAGGATTTGACAAGCTAAATTCAGTACCTGCGGGGGAGAAAGTAATTGTGGATTTGAGAGACAACATTAGTGAAGCTGGGACGATGTGGATGGTTGTATTACTAGGATCATTAAGCAAGGCATAGTTTCGTCTGTGCGTGTCATTCTGAGCTCAGGTAACCATCGCTGACTATAAACGGTAATCGGGAACTGCTAGGAAAGGGCGTTATCCAAATATCTATTATCCATTCGTTCACTCCTGAAGAAAGAAAAATGATCCGTGCCGATGGCATGGATGAAATTAGATACCTGCTGGTGATTCAGAAAGTACCAACTTTGCTTTGTTGCGGAATTTATTGCCTCAGTATTTGCGGGGGCTAGTGTTGACTAGATATTTGCATATTGGTAATAAATAAGAGAAAAGGTTCAAGGGAGCAAGTTTTTAACGGTACTTGGCAGTAGAAATCAGTCTTTGAACCTCTGAACCGGCTTTCCTACCTTACACTCAGACTTTCATAAATCGACTGGTGCGATGTACGTTTCCCGTCTATTTCAACTTTGCGCTGGCTATGAGCAAAACCAACAAACTTTCTCAGCTTTTCTTGTGAACAGTGGTTTCAAATAAGCCTGTACAGGGTATCAAACAATTTCATCCTGCCGATAAAGTAAGTTTTCATACTTTATTTTTTGTTTGTTTGCACAGAGCTAGCATCAGTTTTACTAACATTAGTTAATTAATTAAGCAGATACATTGTGATACAAGATTTGCCGTATATTGAATGTTGCTTTTCAATCCATTATATTACATCCTTTTAATTTGTTACCGGGATCTGCACCTTTGTAATTAGGCTACTGTCTCCAATTTTTAAATCTGAAGACCTATCAATATAGTGCGTTATTTTTTTTTCATATTAAATAACTGTTATTATACTTTATGAAATGATTATTGGGTTACTTCAGTGTCGGTGTGCCTGTTGCAAATTGTGTTTTTTTTTCTGATTGTAGTATTTTTTAATTTATTTATGGCTGTGGTTGTGGTGGATTTGATGTTAAGAAATGTTGTTGTTATGTACTCTTAGTGTACTGAATGAGGTCATCTGTGAAGGTCGCTGAATATAACAAATTATTATGGTAAGTTTCCAGGGTACCTTTCTGCTACCACCTTTATGATCTCATTCAGGATTATTCTTTGACTAGAATGTATGATGACTACGTTTGATGTCTAGGGGTTATGAATATGTAGTGTAATGTTGCATTAACCAACTAAACATATTAAACAATTATTTTATTATCCAACACAACACAACAGTACTACGACAATCACATACAAACTACACTTTTAAAAGACTATCTTAAGTAAGTCAGTGGTTGAATTTTGGGTAAACGTTAATTTTTTTACAATTTATTGTCCTGGTTCTAGTTTGTTTTGAATCAGGACTGACCATCAAAAGTGAAATCAAAAGAATTATTTACATCAATAAATAATAACACCATGGATCTTCTGTCCCATAATACAAATGTTATTATAATATAAGTGTGTAGTTGTAGTTTTTCTAACTTTGGTTAATTACTGGTATATAATGGTAGGTTGTTGGTTAACATCACACCCTATTGTTTTATTTTCTTTTCATTTGACATTGGTGGAATTTTTTTATTTATTTAATATTCACAGTCTTTATTTTAAAACTAGAGGTTGAGCTTCTAGTGCCGAACAGGCACTTATCTTCGAAGGATAACACCGGTAGATCTTTTTCATATGCTTGCTGGACAATCTGTTACACTTCTTGAAAGGCAATGGCGGCGCAGTATGTGCCGAAATATGCAAACAGTGTCAGGAGATCAGTTCCACGTTCCCACGAGCTTACTATGTTAATGTTAATGGCAGTACCAAGAACCCACAAATTTCAATGAAATATTAATAAGCGAACGATGACTGGCAAACAATTATGGCACACTTTAGATCTGCCTTCTGTCCAGACTGCTTTCTATAGGTTTGAAAAGCACAAGCCTGCTCTCATCGCTCCTTGTTCAACAGAATATTTTCTCACAAAAGGGAAACGAGCATTTTACGTTTTGGATAATATAAGAGTGATTGGCAAATAGCACCATACACATATTTATTTTTGAATTAAACTTTAAAAAAAAAATATCCCAAACTACTATGTTTACTACTGCAAATATAATTTTAGTTTAGGTCAATCAATCCTATCTCGCCTTCCTTTAAACTACAGCCAATCAAATTACAGGTACCTTTAGTCCTTATTTCCCCCAAAAGCTTTTTTCAAAACATGCTATGAAAAAAAATAAAACAGGCATGATTTTTCCCGTCAGTATTTCTTACAATACATAGTATTTTTGCCAATATCTTGGTTATTATTTATTGTACTAGTGGGTAACTGACACCATATTATTGCTCAGGAAATCATAAGGCATCCGAATATATATTTTTATGGCCCTATGTATCATGGTTCATAATTTCATATTTTTTCTATGTTAGTCGTTCAAATCTAGAAACTGCCACCTGTTCACTTCTTCTTACAACTATTTTCAAACTAAAAAACGAGAATCGTCGTAGTCCGTTAGAATTACGTCATTTTTTTAATAAGAGCTAAGGCTGTCTGCGTGACCAATTTGACGAAACATTTTAGTTTTAGTATCGTAATTTGAAAATCGCCCAAGGCTATGTCGCGCTAGTTGTCTTTTTGACATCAACGCGAGACCCCGTACCCTAGGTTTTGTCTTTCCATCTCTCCCCTCCTTTTCTTTTATTCTATCTCTCTGTCGCCTCGGCAATACGACTTGAACTTGCAAAAGTGTTACATTTAATCTCAAGGACGAATTAGGAAAAGACAGTATCCTCCATTCGCTGTTAGGCTTACCAAAAACCCGCATACTGGCTGGCGTGGGGGAAGAAGACTCTGGACTCAAATTTTTATTTTCTATCTTATTTTTGGCTTTATGCACTATAATATTACTTAATTTAGCTATTGTATTTAGAATATCGTCACAGTGGTTAAGAAACGTATTATAGAATAGAAGAGTAAACTGGTAAGAACATCTGTGTCAACATTTTTGTTAAGCCACTTTAAAATCAGTTTTTGTTGTTTACTCGACGTACATTTTTCTATCTGCAAAATTGTAAAATCAATCTTTCTTCCAGAATTCAGAACAAAAATGGCAAAAGCAGAACAAACCAAAAAGAAGTACAGACAATACAGCGTGGAATATCTGAAATATGGATTTATTCCAGCACTAAATAACCAACAACTGCCAATGTGTCTATTATGTGAGAGGGCCCTTTTCAAATGATAAAACCTTCCAGACTACTTGAACATTTGATAAAAATTCACCCTGATAAAACAGATAAAAGTTTGACATATTTTCAGTCACTTCGTGAAAACTTTCAGAAACGTAAAAACTGTCCGTGACATGTTTGTCAACACTTCACAACAAAGCTGTGATGTTTGCGAGCTTCATACAAAATGTCATTGCTGATAGCTAAATCTGGAAAGTCCTCACTCAATCGCAGAAAATTTGATTTTGCAGCTATAAGGGATTTTGTGAGCACAGTTATGCATAAGTCACCTGAACAAATAATTAAAGCAATTCCGCTCAGCAATACCTCTGTTCAAAGAAGAATAAATGAAATGGCTGAGAATGTTGAATATACATTGTACAACATACTTAGGACAAGAGAATTTGCATTGCAGTTGGATGAGTCAACTTTGCCGAGCAACGAATCTTTGCTTTTTGCGTATGTTCGCTTAGTAAAAGATGAAAGCTTGGTTCACGAGTTGTTTATTTGCTAAGCAACTAGTAACTGATACAACAGGGGAGTCAATATTTCGTGTAGTAGAGACATTTTTCAAAGAGAAGGACATTCCGCTTACTAACATTCTTTCTTGTGCAACAGATGGGGCACCATCAATGATAGGTTGTTACTGCGGGTTTATAGCTTTCTTAAAAAAGCTGTACCTGGTATATTTACAATACACTGTGTAATTCACAGATAACATCTTGTCGCAAAAAATCTAAGTGATCGGCTTCACAAATCATTAAATACTGGTGTCACAGCGATTAACAAAATTAAGTCCTATGCACTCAATTCTCGACTATTTCGAGAGCTTTGTACTGAGAATGAAGAACAGTTTGAACGTTTGCTGATGCACACAGACGTCAGGCGGCTCTCAAAAGGAAATTGTCTGAGACGCTTTTATTATCTTTTTGAAACTGTGGTAGAATTCTTCAAAGACTCGCATGCTTCGCTCAGTATAGAACTAACGAATGTTAGGCATGACATTGCATATTTGTCAGATTTATTCACAAAGTTTAACGAAATAAATCTACAACTGCAAGGAAATGATATTAATCTTATAAAAGTCAAATCTGTCGTCTCCACGTTTTTTGGCCAAATTAATGCTATTCAAACGTAATTGTTACGCACAGATTCTTGTATTGGCAATGAATAGAGATAGTATATATAGAAAGATATTTAATTGTCTGTATGCTTGTGTATATTTGAAAATATTTGTTGATAATATTTTGGGTCTAAGATTAGAAACTCTAGTCAAAGGGCGAATACTTATTTTTTGCTTCGAATGAAAGTAAATATGTAGTTGTCCCACTTGAATATAGTTCAAAGTTAACTTTAGCGCATGCCCAGGCTGGGTGTGTTTTTGGAAAAGGAACTTCCGTCAGGTCGAGATGTGTCTGTGTACGGGGTTAAGACATGTTCTGATGTCCCGAGTTTTTCTTTCATCATGGGAAAAACCTTCTGTGAATTTGATGGCAGGTCTATTAACATTAGTCCCATGTGTTTAATTCTAACGTCTGGAGACGGTTGGAATTGTGGTGTTTTCGAACACAAGGTAATCGCTCCTCCTACTTTGTCCTGTAGCCGGTGAAGTTAGACTTTGTTGTTCGACTCATTCGCATCGTCAGGCAGAGGAGAGACTCTGTTATTAGAAGTACACCAGATATCTCTATACCTGATATATCTATGTTTCAGGCTACTTATGCCCACAGAACAGTTATTATTATGTTCCTCGAACTTCGCTATGCCAGCGGAGATGCCTCTACGAAGGTTAGACTTAGAAAATATGTCCACAGAAGGTCAACGTGAACTGGATTCATAACCCGCCATTTCCGTGCGGCTTGTATTGAGACTTGCCTATATTTATATGATCCATTTGTATCAAGAAAGAGTTGCTTAACTCGCATATTGCTAATGTTTGAGCTGAACCTGCTGAAACTAACATATCTATGAGATCAGCTTACTTGAATGCACAATTTATTGAGGAACTTTACATTATGCTGATTGATATGCCCTACATTGCTTGTGATTGATTGTCAGTGTCAGAGTACCTATTGTGGCGTCCTAATAAATGTTTGGAAAACGTCACCAGCTGTTATTTTTTCGCTTACTCGGTCGTGAGTCAGTGTGACGTCCATGTAACGAGTATACAGTTGCTC
>JAMPIV010021850.1:537500-596244 GCA_024509875.1 Oreohelix idahoensis | reverse complement strand
AACAGGCACTGGTGATTTCTTCTGGCTGGTCGTGCGGGAAAACCCGACAGCAGATGTGACCCAAGACTCCGACTGGAGCAGTGATGAGTGATGACTACATCATATGTGCCCCAAGTGTAGCATATCATTTTGTGAGATTTTTGTAACTTGTTAATGTTAATTCAGACACAAATCATTGCTCGCGCTGTCCAAACACATTGTCCCAATTAATACCCAGAGGAATATTGGTGAATTTTATACATCTTTCCTGAGTTGTACTGTGTAAACTCAGGAATTTAACTCTTCTGAGAGATTAACATTGGTGGGTGGACAACGAAAGGATGCGCCTGTTAAACTTCTTACTCAGTATACTTAGCAGAGGCATTTTTGTCTTTCTATTTTTTCTTAAAGTACGTGATTACAAGCTATCAGACTGTATGAAATACTGAAGTTACTACGCCACTCCTGTGAGAGAAGTACATTCATCACCAGAACAACGTGACGAAAACCTAGGCGGCAGGACTCACTCATACAAGCTAAGTGCTAACTAAAAGGCACCAGCAAAAAGGACATTTCAGTTAAACTTTAAGTATAAGGTTAAATTCCCATCTACGTCAAACGTATGAGCCATAATATTTAATATATATATTTAAATACTTAGACATATATTTACCTCTAAACAGAGCTATATCTTATAAGAGGGATTTCGTTTGATTACACCAACTGGGGGCTTGAACGGCTAAACCATTGCTTAAATCCTTCACAAAAGGCGAGTTTTCTTCTTTGATCCTTAGCATCCGACCGTCAAAGCAGTCAGTGGCCATCACGCCTAGTGGCGTCTTGTAGGGCAACAACAAACTGATTCAACTTTGCTCGGTCGGTGGCCATCCTTCGTACAGTGCCCCAACTCTGGTTCATTCTTTGCATCTCAACCTCCACAGTCCTCCGCCAGGTTGTTTTTGGTCGGCCTCTCTTTCGTTTTCCTTCAGGGGTCCAAAGCATAGCTGTTCTTGTGATGGCATCGGGGTCTCTTCTGAGGACATGGCCAACCCAGCTCCAGCGTCTGCCAGATATGCTGGTGTGCATGTCCTCTTGCTTGCTCCGAGTAAGCAGATCTTGGTTGGTGATGGTATTCGGCCAAAAGATTCGGTGAATTTTTCTTAGGCATGTTATGTGAAAAGAGGACAATTTCGACATTTCCTTCTCTGTAACTCTCCAGCATTCCGCACCATAGAAAAGCACAGAAAGCACACAGCTCTGATATAATCTTAATTTTGTGCTTGTGCTGTATTGAGAGGACTTCCAGATGTTGTTTAGGCTAAAAAAAGGCTGTTCTTGTCTTATTCATTCTGATGTTGATGTCTTTGCCTGCCCCGCCGTCTGGTGTTACTATGCATCCTAGGTATGTGAAGGTGTCTGTCTGTACCAGTTGCTGATTCCTTACTGATATGGGCTCAGGGTTGCTCACATTGAGCGTCATGACCTCTGACTTCTTTAAACTGATGTTCAAGCCCACCTGCTGGCTAAACTTATTAAGTCTATCCGTTTTTTCCTGGATGTGTTGATGTGAATGTGCTAGTAGTGCACAAAAGGCGACGGACCAGATATAATAAGTTAACAATTGTTCAGCCCAATGCAACATTATTCGTGACTTCTGGGAGTATCTTGTGAACGCTCCCTTAAGGTAAAAGTATCATAAATCTTCTATCTACATCTCTGCCAAGAGTAATCTTGCGCGCAGGTAGATACCTCGGAAACCAATATTAGATACTCTTGAGTTTTGGTCACTGTTGGACCACTACTGCAAAGGAAGTTAGGCAATCCGTGACATAGCGAATTGATAGCTCGCCAGCTTTTCGTGCGGGAGATCTGTGTTTGTACCCCGCGAGTAACCCAAATGAGACAGCTCCGGAAAGTTAATAATGTCCACTTACACAGCTAAAGTAAAATGGAGTGAACAATGTGAAAGTTAATGGGATTTTTAAATTTTTTTATTTTGCTAGGTAATCTATATTTAAACAACCCTCTTCATTTTAACGCCACTTCTTTCTTTCTTTGATCCTTAGCCGCCGACCGTCAAAGCAGTCAGTGGCCATTACGCCTGGTGGCGTCTTGTAGGGCAACAACAAATTGATTCCACTTTGCTCGGTCGGCGGCCATCCTTCGTACAGTGCCCCAACTCTGGTTCATTCTTTGCATCTCAGCCTCCACAGTCCTTCGCCAAGTTGTTTTTGGTCGGCCTCTCTTTCGTTTTCCTTCAGGGGTCCATAGCATAGCTGTTCTTGTAATGGCATCGGGGTCTCTTCTGAGAACATGGCCAACCCAGCTCCAGCGTCTGCCAGCTATGATGGTGTGCATGTCCTCTTGCTTGCTCCGAGTAAGCAGATCTTGGTTGGTGATGGTATTCGGCCAAAAGATTCGGAGAATTTTTCTTAGGCATGTTGTGTGAAAAGAGGACAATTTCGACATTTCCTTCTCTGTAACTCTCCAGCTCTCCGCGCCAAAGAGAATCACAGAAAGCACACAGCTCTGATATAATCCTAATTTTGTGCTTGTGCTGTACTGAGAGGACTTCCAGATGTTGTTTAGACTAAAAAAGGCTGTTCTTGCTTTGTTCATTCTGTTGTTGATGTCTTTGCTTGCTCCACCGTCTGGTGTTACTATGCATCCTAGGTATGTGAAGGCATCTGTCTGTTCCAGTTGCTGATTCCTTACTGATAACGCCACGCTTCATTTTAAAGGTATTCTTCATTTTAACGATACTTTTCATTTTGCTGACACTCTTCATTTTCGAGGTCTATTCATTATTCTGACACGATATTCTTGACTATGGTAATATAGTTATCTATCTATCTACTCATTTTCTCTCTTCTTCTTATTTCTATCTTGTGTTTTTCCATCATCTGCTGTAGCTGCATATAGATTTTTGTCTCCATATTCGATCAAGGGCTTGACAATAACTAATGATGATATAATGAGTGTCCATGCGAAGTAATATAATACACCCAGATAACACACTTAGTGGAAACACTCGATTGTCCTGTCTAGGGCAAGACTGAAAAATTTATGATCTGTAGGAATAACAATTTTCAACCGTGACAGATTTTTTCGATTGATTGTCATTGATTGGAATCTGTCGCAATATTGCTGGCGAAACAATTAATTAGTCGTAAAAATAATGTACGATCATTCGCCAATTACTCGCTGGATGCAGTATCATGTACTTTCTCGTCTTATCATTAAGCAGTTTAGCTTTAGAGATAGACTGGAAAAATATATCCTAGAATTTGCTGTTGATACACGATAACGTGATGATATAACTGAGAAATGCATATTTTTAAGCACGCGTAAGACATGGGACATAAATACTCGTAATATATCTATCCAGTTAAATATTTCTAAACATAGAATGCAAATACGGCATTTATACTGCGCAGGTACAAAATCAATAGGTATTACGTACATTTGTCTAAACTTTGTACGTGCATGTTTGCTGAGTTTTAACAAAATATTTAGCAAATTATTAAGCGCATATGTCTAAATTTAGGGAGTAAATAAACTTAAACATAGTAATATGTACACAGGCATATAACATACTTGTTAACTTATAAGGGGGGAATGCATAACATATAAATGTAAATCTACTGCATTTAAACACACAGTCACACACAAATATATATATATATATATCCAAAATTACTTGGCAAGCACAATAAAAACTAGTAAGTAACACTTAGACGTACTAGCGACGTCTTTTTCTCTCATAAACTTGGAGATCTGGCTCAAGCCTCTCATCAAAGGGGTTAGTAACAGCCATACTGTCATTCTGCTGCTATCGTTGAGATGACATTTTAGGAGGACATGTTCTATTGTTTGATTGTCTTCTCCACATGGGCACATGCTGTCTGTCCAATTTTTAATTTTGCTGAACAGATGATATGTGTCCGTAATGGCCGCTTCTTAGACTGAAAAGTATCAGTTTATCCTTCTTGGCAGTGAATTGTGTGCTTCTCTCATTAATTACACTAGTCAACAAATTTTCAAAAGTTATTTGTACCAGAAATTAAATATACCATTTCTTATTGATTTTGACATGCTGATTTCAAATATCATAATGAAATTCACCAATTGGCTCTGGTTTTTTTTTAAATGATGAATTTACATTACAGTAATACAAATAATGTATGCTTGTTTAATTCTCTGGGGTGAACAGCTAGTCTTTCTACTTTAGCATTATAAAAATTGTGGTTACATACTCAATTAATTGATATTTCAACATAAAATGATAGACAAAATGAAAACATTATTTAAAGTTCACATATCATGTTTTAAAAAGGCATATTTGAACCCATTCCGTCATTATTCAGTCGCTGTTCGAGCTCTCTTTGCTTGCTTCTTGTAGTCAATCGATGAGGTGTCTCTTGTCACAGACCAACAGCAATCAGCAAGCATTGAAGGGCTCCTATTGCCTTGATACCTTGTCTCCATAGCAGCAATGTCCTGGTGAAATCGTTCACCATGCTCATCACTGACCATTCCATAGTTTGACGTAAAGAAATCCAGATGAGAATCCAGAAAATGAATTTTCAAAGACATGTTGCAGCCAAGACTCTTATACTTCAGAAGGAGATTTTCTACAATTTCATTGTAATTATCAGATCTGTTGTTTCCAAGAAAATTGTCCACCACTGACTTAAATGCTAGCCATGCTGCTTTTTCCTTGCCTTGCAACACGCAAAGAAACTCGTCATCATGAAGAAGTTTTCGAATTTGCAGACCAACAAATACTCACTCTCTTATTTTAGCTTCACTCAGTCTTGGAAATTTTCTGATGAGGTATTTGAAAGCCTCATCTGTTTTCTCCATTGCCTTGACAAAGTTTTTCATGAGACCCAGCTTAATGTGCAAGGGTGGCAACAAAATCTTGCTGGTGTCGACAAGTGCTGGGTTCTCAACGTTCTTACTGCCAGGCTGCAATGACTGCCTGATTGGCCAATTGTCTTCTGATGTAATGGTCACTTCGTGCACGGCTATCCCACTCACAGAGAAAGCAGCAGTACTTGGTGTATCCACCCTGTAGTCCAAGCAAAAGAGCGACCACTTTTAAGTCACCGCAAAGTGACCAATGATGATGATCGTAGTTTATACACTTCAAAAGCTGCTTAATGTTTTCATAAGTTTCTTTCATATGAACTGCTTGACCAACTGGAATTGACGGTAACACATTACCATTATTCAACAAAACAGCTTTAAGACTCGTCTTGGATGAATCAATGAAAAGCCTCCACTCTTCCGGTATGTAATTGATTTTGAGGGTTGCCATTAAATCAGAAATGTTGTGGCACGCAGAAAGGTCACCCTCTTTGAAAAAAGAATGTAATAAGCGGCTTCTGGCGGTTCCTATACACAGAAATTGTAACATCTTCTGCCAGGAGATTCCACTGTTGCAATCTGGAACCCAAAAGCTCCGCCTTGTTGTTCTGTAAATTCAGATCTCTTACAAGATCATTCAGTTCACCTTGGGTTATTAAGTGTGGTTTAGTGGATGTAGTTTGCTCAAAATCTGGGTCGCTTGAGGTTGATGGTTCAGGACCACCAATGTCCTCTTCTTCATCAGTGGAAGCAGCTGAAAATGATTCTGGCACTTTTGGAACTGGTAGGTCATCGCCATGTGGTACCGGACGTATTACAGAGGGGATGTTTGGATATTCCAGAGTCCATTTTTTCTTCTTTGATATGCCTTTCCCAATTGGAGGGACCATGCAAAAGTAACAGTTGCTGAAATGATCAGTGGGCTCTCTCCAAATCATTGGGACTGCAAAAGGCATAGCTTGCCTTTTGCCAGTCAACCACAGTTTAAGATGTGCTGCACATGTATTGCAGCATATGTGTGGCGCCCAGCTCTTATCTTGATCTCCTATTCTGCAGCCAAAATACAAACTGTACGCCTTCTTAATCACTTTAGTTATATTTCGTTTTTGTGATAGAAATGTCACCTCACCACATATATAACAGAAATTATTAGCACTGTTCACACATGTCCTAGGCATTTCTAACTACGATACTTTTGATAAGGACAAATGCACTAACTAATGGCAAAATTTTATCAGAGATAAGATATTTATACACAAAGGTGATGTAATCATAGGTAGGATTGCATCATCAACTTCTAGTTACATTTTTATTGGTCATTAGAAAAAAATTATGCAATCGCCCACGACAGTTGCATCATATATATATATATATAAATTGACCGTAATTAAATGAACTAGTAGCATATATCTTGAAAACTAGAGCCAATCAACATTTTTAAATGTCATTTTCGTTTTCAGCACACCAAAATTAGTTAAGATCAGCTATTTTCATTTCTGGTACATTTTGGTTGTTGACTAGTGTTATCTGTCTCATTTGTCGCTGAATCTATTTTTTATTTAAAATTTATCATATCTTCATATATTGCTCTGTCCTCAGTTTAATTTCACGTCCTCTTTCTTTGGTAAATCCATCGGCCTCCCCATTTCTGTATATCTTGCAGTGAGCAGGAATTCACTTTGTTCAGTCTACTTCTGATTTCCGTTGCGGCTTCTGAGAGGTTGTCTAATTATTTGTTTTAATGGTTCCCTAGGACAGGGATGACTATAGGAAATGTGTGTTGAACGCTACCTTAGCTTTAGCATGTCCTGTATTTTCCACGATGGTTATTGCAGATGTTTTAGCGCTTCTGCCTCAGTTTTGAAGTTATTAAAAATAATTTCCAGTGGCCACTGAAATACGGATTTCCTGTCCATGTTTTACGCTTATGTATATGCTTCCTCTTCCGTTTAAAAAAATAATATCTTGTTGCTGATCCGTCTGTACTTACATAAGTTCATTTTTTAACACATTTCATAGTGTTATTCTTCATTTCCGCAAACATTCCGCTGCCATCTCTCATCACTTCTAGAATGTCAGCACTGGTAATCGTGTTCTTCCCGATAGTGAAAATGTGCCGCTTATCATTTGGGGCTCAGACGTTGCCTGTGCGATGTATGGTACAATGAGAACGAGTTCTTTTACTTGTTGTACAAATCAGCTTCTCCAAAGTCTCACCACCTGTGGTGTCCTACAAAGTGGTCAGCCGCTGTCGTGGGCCCATTCTCCATAAAAGAGCGTAAAAAAAGAGAATGATGGCTGCATTTATTATTTGCAGCTGCTCTTAGAGAGACAATCAACACGAATCACCATAGCAACTCTTCAAGTCTGGAGGGCCATCAAAAACAATTAAAATAACTCTGCACCAGGTACCTTCCTCATCCTTTTTCGCCATCTTGCTATTTGTTTTAGTTTTGTGTCTGTATACAAGTAAATATGTATGTAAATGTCTATTCATGAAGATTTATTGAAGAATCCAGTGCATGCTAATGTCTGTCCATGTTTTCGTTACAAATTTGAAATCCGTCTACAGTTTTTTTGCATGTTATTTTGTCGCCCTCTCTTTGTTTTGCGCCGAGGATTCCTGAATAAGAACCGCCTTTTCATGCTATTAGAAGGTTTCCTCGGTGCTTATCCTGTTCACTGCCACCGTTTGTTCAATATCTCCTATGTTACCAATATTTTTCTTGAGTTTTTAATAACTTGTCAATAGGCAATCATGTCACGCCATTTTAATCCTCCTTTTCTGCTGACACACACATTTATTAAAGTCTTAACTTCGTTTTTGTCGGTTGTGACAACATATTTCAGAGCCATGTTACAAGATTGCTTTGGAATTTAAGTTCAACGTTCATTTTATAAAATTCAATTGATCGCCATTGATTTTCAAATATTTTCCAGTCCATCAAAAGCTCCTATGATCTTTAGTAGCCATTCTATTTTGATATTGTCGTAGATTTTTGATAGGGGAATTAAGATCAATTATGGTCCCTAATGGATAGAACTAGAACAGGTGATAGCTCAGTGGGAGATAAGGTAATGAAATAGAGTTTCACGAGTAAAATGGTGAAAGGTAAATTCTGTCCCTAAATTTGAGAGATAATCTATCCAGCCTATCGGTTACGATTGAGATTCTTAGATCAGACAGTTTTCCTATATATATATATATATATATATATATATATATATATATATATATATATATATATATATATATATATATATATATATATATATATATATATATATATATATTCAACCACTCACATCTACACACACACAGATAATAATAATAGCCCCTTCAGTCATAACTGACTATGGGAATGCGCCCCTGAGGTGACAGCCCTCAGCTGCTTATTTTCCTGGTGCTCCTTTCGACGTTTTCTCCTCACCTCTGCTTCTTGTGTGAGTCTCTCTTCGCCCAATCTGAGGTGGCGCCGTAAATAGCATCGCCACTTAGTGCGATCGGCAGCTTTATCCTCCCATGTTGCTGGATCCATGTCCAGTGCCCTCATATCTCTCTTGCACACATCTTTAAACCTCAGCTGTGGTCGCCCAACTGTTCTCTTGCCCTCTGCTAATTGTCCGTAGAAGATATCTTTTGGGATGCGACCATCATCCATGCGGCGAACATGGCCAAGCCAGCGAAGTCTGCGCTGTCTAAGAAGCGTATACATACTTTGAAGGCCAGCACGTGACAACACCTCGACATTTGTCACTTTATCTTTCCACGAGATGCCGAGGATGCGGCGTAGACACCGCAAATGGAAGGTATTGAGCCTTCTTTCTTGCTTAGCATAGGTCGTCCAGGTCTCGCTGCCATATAGGAGTGTGCTGGTGACGCAGGCATTATATACCGCAGCTTTGGTCTTCATTGTGAGTTTAGAGTTTCCCCAAACACGCGATGTGAGGCGGGCAAAGGTAGCTGCAGCTTTGCCAATGCGGCTGTCGATTTCTGTATCCAGTGAGAGTTTGTCATTGATGGTAGACCCTAGGTATGTGAAGTGGTGCACCACTGCCAATTCATAGTTATCGATAGTGATAACTGGTGCAGCACCCACATCCTGACTCAGCACATTCGTTTTCTTTAGACTTATTGTGAGGCCAAAGTCCTTGCATGCTTTAGTGAAGCGATTCATCAAGCTCTGAAGCTCCTGTTGGCTTTGAGTGATGACTGCAGCATCATCAGCGAACAACAAGTCTCTTATAGTGACCCTTCTGATTTTTGTTTTTGCCTTCAGCCTTGAAAGATTAAACAGACGGCCATCTGACCTAGTGTGAAGGCATATTCCTTCAGTCGCATCTCTGAATACATGTTTCAAGAGTAAGGCAAAGAAGATTCCGAAGAGGGTCGGAGCCAGAACACAGCCTTGTTTAACGCTACTTCGTATATCAAAGGGCTGTGACGTGCTTCCAGCATATTGGACTGTTCCCTTCATGCCGTCATGGAATGACTTTATCATTTCCAGCATTTTAGAAGGGCAGCCTATTTTCAGGAGGATTTTAAAGAGTCCATCCCTACTAACCAGGTCGAATGCTTTTGTGAGGTCTATAAAGGCGATATATAATGGTCTTTTCTGCTCTCTTGATTTTTCCTGAAGCTGGCGGAGAGAGAAGATCATGTCTGTTGTTGATCTGCCAGCTCGGAATCCACACTGTGACTCTGGATATATGCGCTCAGCTAACTTGTGTAGTCGCATTAAGATGACTTTGGCAAAAACCTTACCAACAATACTAAGAAGAGAGATGCCTCTGTAGTTATTGCAATCACTTCTGTCTCCTTTATTTTTATACAGTGTTACAATCTTGGCATCTCGCATGTCTTGAGGAATAGTTGTCTCTTCCCAGCACTGGCACAGCATCCTATGCAGGGGATGTAATAGCGTGCTCTTACAGCATTTGATTAAATCAGGAGGAATCCCATCACTGCCTGGTGCTTTGCCAGAGGCCAAGCTATCAATGACCTTGCTGAGTTCCTCTAATGTTGGTTCGGCATCCAGCTCCTCCATAGTTGGCAGACTGTTGACACCATCAAGGGCTGCAGGCGTAACGGTATTGTCTCTAGCGTAAAGCTCAGAGTAGTGCTCGACCCACCTCTCCATCTGCTTACCCTTATCGGTTAGCTTCTCTCCGCTGATGGTTTTTAGCGGTGCCGTCTTACTTTTATGGGGGCCAAGTGCTTTCTTTATACCGTCATACATTTGTCTAATGTTGCCTGTTTGCGCTGCGATCTGGATGCTCTCACTGAGCTGGAGCCAGTAGTCATTTGCACAGCGTCGAGCAGTTTGTTGAACTTTGCTTCTCGTAGCCCTCAGGATCTGTAGGGTTCTGGCACTCGGTGAACGTTTGTATTCATTCATAGCACTGCGCTTAGCTTCAATGACAGGTGCCATCACATCTGATGAAGGATCAAACCAGTCATTTGACTTTGCTGTTTTCTTACCAAAGGTGGCAAGTGCAGTACTGTACTTTGAATGGTGTTCCGTAGATGCTCCCAGTTCTCTGTAATAGTATCACCATGCTGAGGGCTACTGAGCACTTTCTCGAAGGTCGCAGTGAATTGAGCGATCATGAAAGGGTCTGACATCTTGCTGGTATCAATGCGTGGTTTCCCTTCATGTCTGACACGATAGAGTTTTCTTGGTTGTGCTCTGATTTTGCAGCAAACCAAGGAGTGATCTGTATCACAGTCTGCACTATGGTACGAGCGCGTGGAGAGCACAGACCTGAGGAGTGGCCTTCTGACGAGAATCAGGTCAAGTTGGTGCCAGTGCTTGGATCGTGGGTGTCTCCATGACACCTTATGCTGGGGTTTTGTCTGAAAGTAGGTGTTGGTCACGCAGCGGTCATGGTGGACGCACAACTCTAAGAGCCGTTGTCCATTTTCATTCATCTTGCCAATACCAAACCTGCCCAGACATGAAGGTCATGAAACATTATCGGCACCCACTCTAGCGTTAAAGTCACCAAGGAGAACAAGCTGTTCTTGCCTAGGTATGCTTTTGATGACTGCTGCTAGATTCTCGTAGAACTCATCTTTAGCTTCTGAGGCAGAGTACAGAGTAGGAGCATACACACTGACAAGGGTGATGGGACCTGTGCTAGTTTGCAGGCGGAGCGTTAACAGGCGTTCTGATCCATTCTCGCCTGGTTCAACCATTTTAGTTAGCGATTTTTTTTACCGCAAAACCTACTCCGTGTTCTCTAGCTCTATTAAGATCTTTCCCTTGCCAATAAAATGTGTAGTCCTTCTCGCTCACCGTTCCAGAGCCCGCCAGGCGCGTTTCCTGAAGTGCAGCTATATCCACCTGAAGTCGTTTAAGCTCATCATTAATTATGACTGTCTTCCTTACATCGTTTACATCCTGTAGGTTTTCGGATAGTCCAGTCAACATAGTCCGGACGTTCCAGCATCCCAATCTGAGAGTTTGCTTATTTCTATTTTTTCGATAATTGCTTGGTGCAAAATTTTCTGTCCACAGTTCGGGTTTGACCCTAATCCCCATGCACCCAATGGGGAAAGCAGACAGTGGCGGGACAACACCTTATTGACTGGGGGCTGCCCAGCTTGAAGCGGGCGGTAGCTGTCCAGTGAGATCCTGGAACCTCTCCCACTGTCGGAAGTAGCCCCTGGCGCCATGCCCTACGCCAATTGGGCAAAATGCTTAACTGCTACTTCCCGTGTTTTGCCGACACCTATAGGGTGAAGCTGGAGTGTCCTCTCCAGGGCGCGAGCTTGGGCACAGTTATATGGAGATCAAGCTGTTGCCCATGCAGCATGTTCCCCCTCTCCACACAGCCGGTAGATCCAAAGGAACGGCAGTAGCCGATACAGTTTGGTACCAGCCATGTCGCAGGAGTTGCCAGAATAATGTCGAATCGACATTAGACTGCCTTAGGGACTCCGGCTCCGGATTTATCCTCAGGGTTTACTCCCGAAGCCAATTCCATAAATGGATATTCCCTCAAAGCAGCGGTGGTTTGAATTCAGAGTTCCTTCTCTTAGATAAGCTACCAACCAAGGATCACGAGCCCTATCTGCCCGAAGCTGCTGGTTTTAAGGCGCCAGTCGCTCGCCTTTGCCCCTTCTCCCGTCAGTGGAAACAGTTCCGCCGGGCTCAAATTGAGCCACACATGAAGGCCGGGAGCTGGACTTGGTTGTCAGAGGCTGTTTGAGGCGCGTGCCATAGAAGTATTTTATCTGCAGTGGAGCTTATCCTCACTACAACTCCCGGCAATAACAACCTTTGGAACCACACACAGATAAGTGACGACAATTAGACGCACAGACGTGAAAACTATATCAATGGAATAGGGATCTTTTGGGTCAAGCTGACCAACACACGTAAATAAAGTTTATGTAAATTTTATTTATCATAAAGAAAATCCACAACAGCAATATTTTGAATAGCAAATCAAATACGAATAAACATAAGTCAATGAATTAATTAAAGAGTTAGACTCATAGGTGTAATCCTCCCTCCCTCTGTTGAGACAAGATCCCGTTAGACGAAAGTTATTAACCCTAAAGAGTCAAAGATTTATAAACTATGGTCTAGTATTTCCCTCTACAGTAAAGAACAGAGTTTATACGTTAATCTATTCTGATAAAGGGACAGCATCAGCAAACGTGCCTAGAAAAAAAAATACACGAAGTGAGTACATGGATTCTACAACATATACATGAGAATTAGTCATTCATTCTTCCTCTCTTTTCAGACAACCGTGGCCACGAGCATTCTTTCTTACCTAATACTGGTGTTGTATCTTCTGGAACAATCTTTAGGACACATACACACAGCAGATCCAGTGTTATATTTTGCAAAGAGAACCCAGCTCCTCAAAGTGATATTAACTTCAATTCTCCGGGAAGCGTTCCCTTTATTATTTTTATTTAGGATTACTGTTTATGTCACCTTTAATTTGTCCATGAAAAAAATTTAACGGCGCTCACAGTGTCAATAGCTTGAGATTTCCAGTACATTGAAATGACAGGTTGGTAACTTCTCTCAGTATAAAATTCTTTGTCACACCACAAATGGTCAAACGTCGGGAGATGTAAATGCTTGTTAAGTCACCGCAACGGGCTGACTGTAAATGAGATTTGCAAAGAAAATCTGGATCTATATACCCAGTTACAAAGTCACTCTTAGTGTTCTTTGGGTGGTATTCTGTCTCTTTCTGTGTGTAAACACAACCTCAGAAAGTTTTTAATATTAGACAAACATAAAGGTATGTTTTCAGGCACTCGTAAGAAATAAAGAAGTAGAACACTTGGACAACAGAAAAACAACAGACGTGAGTGGCTTACCCAGGGTTCGAACCCCGTACCTTCCGTACGACAACTCCGCCTAGCTATCAAGCGAATCACACTGACCCCACGGCCAGCTAGGCATCCCCAAAAAAAGATGCTTTGCTGGCTATTTATCAGTACGAAACACACAAGATAACACCGGAAGTATACAGTGGGCAACTCAGCCCTTAAATGACGCAATCACTTCTGTTGTTCTCCTATTAACAGTATGTGTCAGTCCAAACAAGACAAAGACCTTGATACTGGGTCCAGTAAATAGTAGAAGACTTAAGGACATTAGTATAGAACAGAGAGTAGGTTTCTGGTATTGTATAAACATAAATAACACATAAGGAAGGGAAACCCGAGGCCTGTAAACAGTAAATTAATATTAGACAAACATAAAGGTATGTTTTCAGGCACTCGTAAGAAATAAAGAAGTAGAACACTTGGACAACAGAAAAACAACAGACGTGAGTGGCTTACCCAGGGTTCGAACCCCGTACCTTCCGTACGACAACTCCGCCTAGCTATCAAGCGAATCACACTGACCCCACGGCCAGCTAGGCATCCCCAAAAAAAAGATGCTTTGCTGGCTATTTATCAGTACGAAACACACAAGATAACACCGGAAGTATACAGTGGGCAACTCAGCCCTTAAATGACGCAATCACTTCTGTTTTTCTCCTATTAACAGTATGTGTCAGTCCAAACAAGACAAAGACCTTGATACTGGGTCCAGTAAATAGTAGAAGACTTAAGGACATTAGTATAGAACAGAGAGTAGGTTTCTGGTATTGTATAAGTGTTCTACTTCTTTATTTCTTACGAGTGCCTGAAAACATACCTTTATGTTTGTCTAATATTAATTTACTGTTTACAGGCCTCGGGTTTCCCTTCCTTATGTGTTATTTATGTTATTTATGTTTATACAATACCAGAAACCTACTCTCTGTTCTATACTAATGTCCTTAAGTCTTCTACTATTTACTGGACCCAGTATCAAGGTCTTTGTCTTGTTTGGACTGACACATACTGTTAATAGGAGAACAACAGAAGTGATTGCGTCATTTAAGGGCTGAGTTGCCCACTGTATACTTCCGGTGTTATCTTGTGTGTTTCGTACTGATAAATAGCCAGCAAAGCATCTTTTTTTGGGGATGCCTAGCTGGCCGTGGGGTCAGTGTGATTCGCTTGATAGCTAGGCGGAGTTGTCGTAAGGAAGGTACGGGGTTCGAACCCTGGGTAAGCCACTCACGTCTGTTGTTTTTCTGTTGTCCAAGTGTTCTACTTCTTTATTTCTTACGAGTGCCTGAAAACATACCTTTATGTTTGTCTAATATTAATTTACTGTTTACAGGCCTCGGGTTTCCCTTCCTTATGTGTTATTTATGTTTATACAATACCAGAAACCTACTCTCTGTTCTATACTAATGTCCTTAAGTCTTCTACTATTTACTGGACCCAGTATCAAGGTCTTTGTCTTGTTTGGACTGACACATACTGTTAATAGGAGAACAACAGAAGTGATTGCGTCATTTAAGGGCTGAGTTGCCCACTGTATACTTCCGGTGTTATCTTGTGTGTTTCGTACTGATAAATAGCCAGCAAAGCATCTTTTTTTGGGGATGCCTAGCTGGCCGTGGGGTCAGTGTGATTCGCTTGATAGCTAGGCGGAGTTGTCGTACGGAAGGTACGGGGTTCGAACCCTGGGTAAGCCACTCACGTCTGTTGTTTTTCTGTTGTCCAAGTGTTCTACTTCTTTATTTCTTACGAGTGCCTGAAAACATACCTTTATGTTTGTCTAATATTAATTTACTGTTTACAGGCCTCGGGTTTCCCTTCCTTATGTGTTATTTATGTTTATACAGAAAGTTTTTACCTTGAAGAAACCCAGATACTAATTAAATTGTTCTTTTGTATGGTTACTCTCATATTTACATGGAAGCCGCTGGTAAGGTTTAGGGTTTGACTCAATACTGTGTAAAGGAGAAAAAATACAAATACTTAACCATAATATAGTATTCACAATCCTATCCTTAACCCGCGTAAAATATAATATATTTATCCACTTCGGTTATATAACTTTAAATGTATAGATTACAAGCTTAGAGCTGGTCTTCGTCGTTTAAAAACTCCCGTGGAATAAATTCTTGTCATTTAAAAAAACAATCATCACGAATTAGAAATAAATACATATTTCGTCAATACTCATGATGAACATTGCCTTTATTAGTTGGTTAAAATATTCTCTGACTGGTTACTAGCAGTTAATTAAATGTATTTCTATAGCTGGAATAGTTTAGCTAGAAATTATTATTCATTCTGCTAGCCTATGTAACACAGTAAATCCTAGAGACATATAAATGACGGACTTATCTAGTAAATCATTCTGCACCGAAAATCTAGTAAAATATAATTGACGATTTTACCTCTTAAATCACTCAAAAATACTAGTAAATATAATTACCTCAAACACAGAAATACTATCTCCAATCTAAAACTAAGAACTCTACTTAATACAAGTGATTCTAGAATCGTAGCTAGATGTTTTCTGAATCTGTGGCGGTACTGGATACATTGAGTTAGAATGCTGAGGTTTATATATATCTGAAATCAAAGGGAATGCTATTCACCGAAAACCAGACTCTCTGCCAGATTTAGCACCTACGGGGAAATCTCTGCTCAAATTCTAGATGATAAGAAATCTACACCCTTTTCCGCTGCACTCTCTTTAGATCAGGCGTAACGTGATTGCTAATCAGTGCAAATTTTACACGTCTCTGCTCGTATGGGCCATTCCAGCGATCAATGTCTTTTGATCTGGCGATTCGCCGTGTTTAATTACCTTTCAAACGAACGATTCAGGGGATGGTAATAGAAATTGTCTGCCCTTTGTTCCAAGATATGCTCTGATCGCTGTCTGATCTTATTACACGATTTTTAATCGCTGGCGTTAATAATTACAGCTCAACGTAGCTAATAGGTCTGCTCGAGAACATACATCAAAGACAATAGCGAACCGCAATAAAATGAGTGCTAAATAGAAAAAGAGACCGATCCCTGAGTATAGGAATGGTTTTATGTTAACCAACAGGCGTAGGTGGAAGCTAGGTAAAAGAAAAGTGTAGATAAAGAAGTAGATAGATGAAAGCTATTTTCATAATATGTCACAGATATCACTGTCTGTTTCTCCTCTCATACTTTATGTTTATTGCTGAAGAGGTATGAGCTTACATATGTAGGGGTATGAGCTTACATATGTAGGGGTATTTATCCAAGTGGTATATGGCTATCGTTTCCCATACAGGCATACCTCGACTTTCGTCGCTTCGCTCTTTCGTCGGTTTTCAATTAAAACCACGTTTCCATATTTCGTCGCTCGCTTCGCTCTTTCGTCGCATTTTGTCACAACAGTGCGTCATCTTGTTTCTGCCGTCATTCAGTCTTTGAACAGAAGTCGTTCGGTGTGTACTGTTTTTTGAAGTTGTTCGCATTGAATCTCTTATATTTGTGATTAAACATATTAATGCTACTTATTGTTGTGATTAAAATAACCAAATTTATCATACTATACTGTTCAAAAAAAGTAACGCAACTTTTTTGGTGTTACTTTTATAAAAGATATTCGCTGATTGGACATCAATCAACCTATCGACTGTGTCCATCTGGTCATTAACTTCTCGTGGTTACCTGAATTGTACTCACCTCATGATTCGTAAGGTCATGAAAGAGGTCAAGGTCAAAACAACATTTTTGACAATAATTCGTGACAAGTTCATGAGAATCCCGTGAAACTTACTGAACACAAAACTCTCTGACATATTATTGAATACATATATAAGATTGACGCTCCTCGAATAAATTCAGTTGAAAATTCAATGCACAAGTATGGCTCATCTCACTACAGAACAACGACTCATCATCGTTGGACGTTTACAGACTGGACAGTCACAAAGTGTAGTGGCCAGACAATTTAATGTGGTTAGAAGCACCATTAGTCGCATTTGGAGGCGATTTCAAGAAACTGGCTCAGTGGCAGACCGGCCGCGCAGTGGAAGACCCAGAGTCACAACTCCTGCCGAAGACCGCTTCATATGGCTGGGTCACCTCAGGAATCGACTTGCATCTGCGTTCTCCACAGTCCAGTCAATGTCAGCAGCTCGTCGAATTTCAGATCAAACGGTCAGGAACCGGCTGCACGACTCTGGTCTTTGGGCTACAAGACCCTACAGAGGTCCTGTTCTTACGGACCGGCATCGCCAGAACCGACTGCAGTGGGCGAACCAGCATCGTCAATGGACCGTTGGGAATGACTGGAGACGGGTTTGGTTTAGTGATGAATCATTTTTTGTGCTCCAGCGACACGATAGACGGAGAAGAGTTTACCGCAGAGTCCATGAGCGCTACACCCAGAACAGCGTTGATGAGGCTCCTCCACATGGTGGTGGAGGTTTACTGATGTGGGGGGCGATCAACTTCATGGGAAGAAGGGACCTGGTGCAAATTGAAGGACGCCTGAATGTCCAACTGTAGTAAAATCTGCGAGAATAATCGCTCATTTCAGTATTATTTTAGACATAAAATGATAATAAATAAACCCGCCCTATTGTGTCTGACGGTGATACTCTCACACGCCAGCATAGCGCTGAATTTTGTGCCGTGGACAGGCTTAGAACCGACCCCGCCGTTTAAACCTCCTCGCTTTCCTTGTGACGTACATTTTTAACATTTTGCCCGATCTGATAGAGACTGCGGCAAGACTTATAATTAACGATTTTGCGGAAGTGTGCCGCCAAACTACTGTCTGAATTAACGAAATATTTTGACTTTAACGCGTGTAATTAGTAGTAATTCTTACAAATTTGGTAGTGTAACACGAGACAACAGTTATAATTAACGCAAATTCAAATACCCGCCGCTCAAAACCCCGCTTCGCTTGACACATTAGGCCATGCATATATACACGCTGCGGCAAAGCCAACAGAGGCAAACACGCAGACAGTTTTATTTCCTCCTCGCGGTAGTATTACTGACGTCACTAAAACAAGTAGTTATTTGAAAATACATGCTAGCGAGAGATGAGAAAGGGGGGAAAGATGGCCGTCTTGTGTAAAATGTTTATTTGACGATTGCCGGTGACAAAATTGAAAATCTAAACCATAATGAAACTGACCATAAAAATCATATGGTAGTATAGCTTAGAGTCCACTGAGCAAGAATGTGTTTTAAATAATATGGTAGTCCCCGTATTAGTCAAGTTATTGAGAAAATACTAAATGTCTACGGACGCGCGACCAGACAGACTGTTGTTCCTGCTTGTTTTTTTCATAACGTTAATGGGGACGGCAGCTTAGAAAAGAGGCATTGAGGTAATTCAAATTCGCTTGGGTATCAAGAGTATAGGAGGGAAAGGGGAGCGGTAGGAAAATGTAATCCAAAACGAAACATCTTTTTGTATTGGCATAACTAAAGCAGACTGGCCAATCGACTACCAGATGCAGAGTTTGTTTGGAATTATTTTTGTTTTTCAAAAACTACATTTGAATTCTGGTAGTCGCAAGCTTTCGATTGGCCAGTGCTAATAAATATTAGCAAACGGCTTTCACTATTCATTGCCAGTTGAACAAAACTTTTCATTCAAATACGCTGAGATCAGCTGTGTTAATTGTAAAATTAAATAAAGAAGTATTCACAGTCTGGACAGTGCAGAAGAAACTAAGGCCACTTCTTTGCAAGTCAGCGTCATTTGTTTATATTTCTTGAAATTTGTGGTAAGAATGCTTTATGAATTTAATATGTTTAATCCCACTGCCAAAGTTAGATACTGCTATTGGGAAAAGTGAAGGACGTGCCGAGAGCAGACATTGTTGAGTCCTCACATTGAACTGTATCTAACTGATGTATGTTGTCATGATTATGTTGTCATATTATTGCATTAGAATATATTAGTAAGCCTCTGTGTTCCATGAACACCGTTTAACATGCCTGAAGCATTTATTTTAATAAAAGAAAAGAAGAGAAAATCATACCAAAGGAAATGTGGTTACTCCACATTATTTTATTGAGGAAAACTATGTAAACGTACAGTGGCGTATCTGCCATAGGGACCTGAGGTGTGGTCACAGCAAGGTGGGAGTCATGTAAAATTAGGGGCGAGTGCACCTGTAATGCACGCGAGGCTGACCCCATATCACCGTAGGAAAATAATAAATATAATAAGTGATCAGATATAAAAGGCCAGGGTGTCCTTTTGTTGCAGAGGTTTTATTTCCTGTTGCCAGCCGGTAACAGGAAACCTGCTGAGAGAGAATAAAGCCATCAAGTCTCCGACCATTCGTTTATGCTGTCAAAAGATAACGGGAGGAACTTGGGCATTTTGAGAGATCGAGATTTTCTGCAACTTCATACTTTATTATCATTCTACATGGAATCCCAGGTGATGTGTTAAGCATCTGGGTATATCTGACACTTTCGTTTAATAAACACTGGTATTTCAAAATCATACTCAGGAAGTTTATGGGGTATGATGAAACTACAGCCCCCATACACAGTGACTCTCCCTCTTAGATGAATAAAGTGTAAGCTGTGAACATTCCAACAGGAAAGATATATATATATATATATTGACTTTATAGTTAGTGGACAAAGAGTCCAGATATTTTAGTTGATCTTTTCTGTAAACTATCTTGTCCTCATTTTCAAAGACCTGTCCAAAAGATATGGCTAGACAGGCAGATTAAATTGTACAGAAAAAATATTCATTTTTAAAGAAAAACTTAACCCCTGGTTTTATTCACTTCCTCATAAAAAATTAAAGTGTTTGTGTTGTGTACCATCATTTCATTTCTCCCCTAGACACTAGGTACATCATACACCAGACACTAGAGCCAAAATAGTGACCGTGTGAGATCTAGGGAGGTAGCGTTAGGTTCCCTGCACATAATTCATCATCATCATTTATAGAGTCAGGGGCCTACATGTGCTTGACCTCACACGGTTAATACAGACACGGATTTCATTCTTTTAGGATACCATCATAACCTCCCCAGCAAATCAAACTTTGCTACACCAACGATACGTCGCTGAAATTCTTCGTCCTCACGTCCTTCCACTTCTGGCTGCACGAGGGTCGATTTTTCAGCAGGATAACGCTCGACCTCATGTGGCACAACTCACCACCCAGTTCCTCGCTGACAACAACGTCCAGACCATTCCGTGGTCAGCCATGTCATCAGACATGAACCCCATAGAACACTTATGGGATGAACTCGACAGACGACTCCGCCAGCGAGACGTGGCTCCAGCCAATCTCCGACAGTTGTCTCTTGCACTGCGGGAAGAGTGGGCAGCCATCCCACAACAACAGATCCAATGGCTAATCGGATCCATGTCAAGGAGATGTCGTTCTCTGATAGAGGCCAGAGGAGGCCATACACCTTACTGAAACGGAGGCCTCAGTCGCAAAGAATAAAAGTCTAAACCAAATTTAATGAACATCATTTCATTGTTAAAGTCTGAAAGTTCCTTCATGCCAAGATTGAAACATTAATTCCGTAAAATAAAATTTTGGTACAAGTTTGAAATTTGGTGTCCATTACCACTGCAATAATGTTGCGTTTCTTTTTTTTTGAACAGTACAGGTATATATTATTTTTGTTTTTATACTGTAAACAGTTTATAGTTATTTTTGTGATAACATTATAATGACAGTGTTCATATCGTGATTATAAGACACGTGTACAGTATTCTTACTGTACTTTTGTGTGTGATTAGGCCCTATACTACTTATTTGTGTGCTTTAATATACTCATAATGGGTACTAATTGTAGTGACAAAGTTAAAAGAACCCATAAGGTTCTCAATTTGCACGAAAAGCTTGAGCTAATCAAGCTTAATGAACAAGGCATCTCAAATGCTGAAATAGGCCGCAAGCTGGTGTACCTCGCACTACAGTTAGCACACTTGTAAAGAACAAAGCTAAAGTGTTAGAGGAAATGAAAAAAATAGCCTGTTACAGAGAACTTCTTATGGAAAGGAAGAAGACATCAATGAGGCAAACGTTTTTGCTCTCCTTTTTCAAGACGCAACCGCCACAACCAACTTCCGTCACCCCTCCCTCCGACCTTCCAGATTCCGAGCCATCAACATCAGCCCCAGCCCCTGTTAGATCTCCTTCAAAGTCCCCTTCTCCTAAAAGAATTAGAAAGAGTTCCTCCAGTTCTGAAGATGAGCCTCCTAAATTTTCTCCATCTGATTCTAGAATCCCCCTAAAAAGTTAGTTGCTTATCCTTTACAGGACGTGGCAATCAACCCCAGCTTTTATTGGCTGTTTGTGATTTTTCTAGGCAATTTTTTTTTCATTCAGTAGTTTGCCATTGCTTTCTGAACGGTACGGCGCTTATACCATTGTTAAAAATCCACACAATGCGATCTGCTACCAAACCGCCTGCAGCAGGTTTCGAACCTGGTATATCTGGATTATGAAACTGCGTTCATATCCATTAGGCCACAGAATCCCCCTAAATCACCAAAATTCAAAACTGTACATACTGTATATATTCATCGTCTACTTGCTCAAGGATGATTTTAAGGTAAGATGTTATTTACGTATTTTTTATTTATTACTGTATTTTCTTTGTTCTGTTGTTTATTTCTGTTTATTTAGGTGTTGCAAGCATTCGCAAGTGTTATATAGTTAGTTATTTACGTTTTTTGGCGGTCTAAAACATTTGCAAGCTAAATAAAGGCTATGCTTCGACTTTCGACTTTCGTCAGTGCTCTGGTCTCTAACCTGTCGAAAGAGTGAGGTATGCCTGTATTCATTTTGATAATTTTTCCTTTTCCCTGAGATTTTTCAGACCTAGTTTTTTATCATCTCTTATCCGGTATTCCCATTTCGGTTACAGGTTAGAAGCGTTAGATCATCAGTAAAGTCTGGATGGTCGAGCGGTGACTGGCTTCTTATGGATTACTTATTGTAATTGGATTTCAGTTTTTATAGATAAACAAATTCCTACAGGATGGTATATCCGGGCCGGTGCATAACTCTGCTTAGTCGAATTTGCTGACATGCCTGCTAAATCGTGGTGGTAGTATTTATTGTTCCCTTTGAAGTCCATGTAATGTTAAGTCCCGCAAGTTAAGTTAGGGGCATACCTCGAGTAGAAGGCGATCATGTTCCTCCACAAATCTCAATCTTTGATGATCTCAATTCTGCTGTTGGCCTCTTCCCACGCCATAGCGTCAAGTGTCCAAAATCTTTTCTCTTTGTTTTCCTCTACCTTTCTTTCCCTCTATCTTTCAATCTCACATCCCGCATCCATAATATAAAATTGGTTCGATGTCGCAGTTTAGAACTCCTTGTCCTGGGAATTTAATGCACACAATATTTGTATTCTTATGGAATGTTCTTTTTGCTTGGTATATTCTCTTCTCAGTTTCAGTGAAACTTTTTTTTATCAGATGTTATCAATGTGCTTAAGTACTTGGATATATACATGTCTCTTATTAAATGTTGCTTTATTTATCATTACTCTGATATCACTTGAGTCTTTTGCTTGGAGATAATCTTTATAAATTTGTATATATTTTTTGCTGTTTGGGCCGAGTTCTTTTTTCAGCACGTTCTTGTACTGCTTCTATATCTAACATTCTGTTTGGCCATTTTCATTTTCTGCCATCAGTACTGTGTTACCAGCATAGGTACAAGTTTTTTATGTTGTAGCAAAAAGCCTGCAGTTCTTATTCATTTTTTATTAACCCCAGGCTGTTTTCACTACCTAGAGAGAATAGATTCGGTTAGTGTCAGTGCCAGTGTTGTTAATCTCCCCAACCCCCTTTGCAACCTATAAATCGCCCCCAGCCCTACTTTTAATGGTAGGCTATATCTCTACTTACCTTAGTCTCTACGAACTCTCAGTTTTTCACACGATTCACACTTTTACGTGATATCAAATGGTGCATCAAGAAAATTGCAAATGTAAGAGCGAATACATAGTCGGAATAAAAACAAGAACTGGGACGTTAATACTTAGCACCGTTTGATCAGTGGACTGTAATCCTATAGTGATGTAATCAAAGTAATCAGGAATTCACTCGTGTAATTAAAAACGAGAGATTATAACCGCTTAATTTTAGTGCCTTTTATGTTCACGAAATCAAAATGTTGTAAATGTTGTTTAATTGGGTACACGAATGTCTGTTTGGCTGAGTGGTTAGAGCGTTTGCCTGTCGCCAATTGCAAGGCAGTGTCACGCTCCATTTTACCAACTGTAAATGGGTACCTAACTCTGTTCTTGAGTTAGAAAAGGCGAAGACAGCGAGCAAGGGAACTGGTCACCCCCACCTCATAAAGACTCTAACACTTCAATCCTCTATAGCAGTACCTGCTAATGGACTCTACCAATTTTATGGGTACATACTTGCATATTGCACTCAGCAGTAACCATGGCAACGTTTACAAGCCTTTCTTGAGAAATACTTGATCGTAATTAATTTTTTTACAATATTATTTTTAATTAGGAGAAAGAACGCTCCACGCTCGCAACGCTGACAGGAATTGTTTGCTTTATTCTAAGGGAGATGATGAAATTCAGGAATGGGAGGTTATTTGATTGAACGAATTTGACAGTTTCAAATATTTTATGAACTTGGCGCGGCTTGGACTTAAACCGATCTTTAAAGGTGCATAGCTCATCATATATAGTTCGGTACCATTGATTTTCTAATTTCACCGTCCGATAATTGAAATTGCAAATCATTACTAGGCTCGTGGAGTTGTGCGTGGTCGATTTGAGCTCGTTTACTTAGGTTGTAACCTCTACACCTCACGGTAGAAGGGGAACGACTAAGTAAGTAAGTACTTAGGTTGTAGAAAAATTTACTTAATCGTTCCTCTTCTACCCTGGGGTGTAGAGCTTTGACAGAGATAGCGCCTATTCCATAGGCTGTCTTTCTCCTGACCTGGTTCCAATCTAGTCCTCGGTCCTTCAGAGATTGTCAAATGTTGTCCTTCCAGCGGACTCTGGGTCGTCCTGGAGGTCTGGATCCTTGGCTTTTAGTTTCACATAATTGTCATGGTAGCCGATCTTCTCCCATTCTGCATACAGGGCCAAACCATCGTAGTTGCGACTGGTCTATTTGGGTCTGCCATGCGCTGAGTTTGAATCTTGTGGTGCATTATTGTAACTGTTCAAATTTTGCTTTGAGGGAACTCATTGCAGTATCCGAAACGGTAAGGAAGAAATTTAACCGAAACTTATCCTTAGGGGATGGGAGCCGCGCTGGTGTAATGGCTTCGGCGTTGTACTTGCGACCAGGTGTTCATGGTTCAAACCCGGGCGTCAGCGTTTGAAGGAATGTTTCCGACCGGAAATTTGACTGAATAACCTGAACGGCTCCTGTGATAAACCCTCTGTGGATGGGAAGGAGCGAAGCTCCTGACCGGGTTGGAAGGAAAGTCCTCAGGTTCCCCAGCCTCGCAATTACATGTCATTGGGCCGAAGGGCTGTAAGCCCAAGTGCCGCTGGTTAAAAAAAAAAAATCCTTAGGGCATTGAGGCGATCTGTCGTCGAGTGTGTACAGGAAGTATGTAGTCATTTTCCTTCGACGGATTTGAGCAGTGACTTTGAATTCTAGTTTCCCACAGCTTCTTGACAAAGTAGCCTAGCAATTGTAAGCCATGAGTGGTAGGAAGGAATCAGTCCGGTAGACGGATATTTAAAGATTTTAAGTTCTCAGAGGCTGTCAGAGAGGTGGTAACGTTTTCACGTTTTCACCTGCTAAGCACGTGAAATAGATTAGGTTTTCATCGTATTGGCAGGATTGATGTGATTCAACAGGTAATAGCCACATAATCAAGGTGCACATGAATTGCAAATCCTTCACCTCCATACACAAAATCTGTACTTCATACTTTTATTCTTTGTCTTAATTCTTGTTGCTAAGTTACATTTTACTTCAGCTTGGTGCATAAGAGACTGTAGACCATCATTCCGGCTTTTCCAAAGAGGTTCCGAGAAAGATTTCAACCTCAGAGAGAGAAGGTGCTTTTTGAGAACTGTTCGACATCTCACTCATGGCGTAAACACTTGCTTACCTCTCGAACCTTTCTACAGATGCTCATTGTGTCATTGTTCACTTTGGTTGTCTTCTCTGTCATATCCCTACCTTGGCGAGGTTGAGGAGCTTGTGTGTCTAAAGAGCTATGTCGGCGGTAGCATAGCTACCAGCGGGGTCTCCAAAGCCGGACAGGTTGAAGGGGAGAAACAGACCAAGAGAGACACACATCTGGTGCCTTGCAGACAGGCTGGGGAAAGTCAAAGGCTAAGGGAAGCGAACCGACAGAAACACCTGTTGAAATCGGATGCACTGGGCCACATGCCTAACGAAACAGTGCAACTTACGTCCCTTCATGGTGACTTTAGCAGCGTCATTTACAACTAAATTCAAGTTGTAAACTATTCGTGACACGCTGAAAGCTCCATGATTCAACTTTAAAACCGACATCTACGGTCAGTTTCTTTTCATTTTAATGATGGCTTCGTTGTTGTAGCCCTCCTCGTGATATCACCTATATTAAGATTCCAGGCGCACAGCTGCTTGCCAACCGTGTCACACCAGTCTCTCAAGTGAAATCGTGAGCTTCCAGAAAGGCCACAAAATGTATACTTCGATGTACACAGCGTTTCTTTGCAGGAAATTAACCTAACAATAACTATCACATGTTCCACATATCTGATATTCGGACATAATTCAATATTAGCCCTAAACAACATTACTTTGCGTTCTTGATTGCGGACAAGACTTGTCAAGTGATGACCTTGTCAAAAACTGCAGTCTATAAGTATATGTAAACTACTTGGGGGCGGCAACTGAGATGTTTGCCTAAGGCGCCAAATACACTAGCTCCGGCCCTATCTCCAGTTTACATTTCCCAGTTCAATACTGACCTTAATTAGTTGTCTATGACCCTTCTTAGTCTTGTGCCTTGAACATGTTTAATATATATATATATATATATATATATATATATATATATATATATATATATATATATATATATATATATATATATATATATATATATTTCGCACATTACGGAAACCTGTTTATAGTATAACAAGGTAGTCATTTTTCTTGAATCCCTAGAGTAAGAGAGGCAGTGTAGCAAGATTGTAAACACGCTTCGTTAATGACTGACAAGACGAACGCAGTATCTTCTTCTTCCTCGTTCGCCCTGAAAAGGATGGTGGTTGCGTTGTGTCTGTTTACAACGTAGCTGTGATATCTGCACCTTTCGGTCGACACATCCGACTTCTGCACGGCATTTTTTAGGACCGGGTTTGCCTTCCCATTGCGATCCGTGCTCGCTCGGCCAGACTGCATTGCTGCAGGCTGTTTCCAGGACCACCACGTGGAGGTGGAGCACGGTCTTGAGTCAGCAGCCGAATACTATCAAGCTCCATCCAATATAAAGAAGCAGCGCTAGGTTCAAAAACACACACTAAAACTAACCAAGCCATAGTGAGAGACTGCAGAAGAAGATACCTGCCAAGGCTAATACTGTTCTAACTGTATGCCGTGCAGTACTGCTTCTCCAATTACAGTCCTACACTGAGCTTACATTGATTTTAGAGGTTATGTAGAATTACTATAGATATTTGAGTGATTAATATCATTTTATTTCAGGTTTTAGTTAAGAACTGAGTGTATCAAACCTAATATTTGTATTTACGGTTATGATTGCTGATATAACATCCACAGTCCTTGTCAGGGCTAACATAACAAGTCCTTGTTAGGACTAATATAATCATTCTAGTCCTTGTCTGGGAAAATATAACCTACCAGCAAGTACATCACCGAGTTGGCATTTATATGTGGAAGGCAAAGGTTGCATCATGCCCATGTAACCATATTAATTTGATTTATTCATGTATTATATTTTTTGATTTAATGTTCCACAGTCGACACTTGTCTTGTTTTGCTATTTCTGAATCATTACTGAGGCATGTATCATTCACCAAACATGCATACATCTGAGACACGCTCATGTCACATACATTAGGAATATATGTGTGCGCTACATGACCCAGTCCAGCCACATATTATTCCTTGTTACAGGTTTTATTCGAGTCTCAAACCAGAAGTCTAGTGGTCAGTCAATCCTGCTGCCTGGAACCTCACAGGAGCCCAGTGCTTGTACCTGGACCAGAACTTTAGTCCCCCTCAGTGATTGAGTGGGCTGAAGTAAGGATTTTTCAGTAATCAAGTGTGTCCTGTCATCATACCAAGACCAGAACTCAATCCTAAGTTGAGTATGCTGTACACCAATTCCAGTGACTTAAATGAGCAGTCAAAAATGTCAATGATGACCATTCAGGGATTATAATAGTAGATGAAAGACTAGTGGTACATCATAGTGCAAGAACTTTTTAAATACAGTCATCCGTTTGTAAAAATACTTACTCGTTGAATACCATCTTCCAACATTCACCATTCATCACAGAATTAGATAGTTGTACATATTTAATTATGAAATTGTACTCATTTGACTTGTTAAATTTTTAACTGTTAAAGTTGAGTTACTTTTCTAGTTTAAATAAATATTACAGGGGTTCCTTAGCTAAGGGGCACCTTATAGTCTGAAGCCTTATATTATTTTCTAGCTCAAATTATTGACCGCCGTAACTCACTAGTGATACCTAGTGCACTTCTCAGTCACTGGGACTTCACACATTCTGGAGAGAATTCTTCTTCTTCTTCTCTAGCACTATCATCATACCTATACAAACCTTACGCTACATGTAGAAGGAGGCAGAAGAGAGCTGGATTAGAATGATGAGGGAGACAAGCAAAGATCATAAGCGGATGGCACGGGGTAGGAAGACTTGGCATTAGTTTGTAGAAAGCATATACTATATGGGGAAATGAAGCGTAGTTAATGAATGACTGGCTGAACTAGTCTCTATATGTTCCACGTGCCCTGGCAATTTAGTCTACATATCTTAAGGTATAGACTTCGCTATTGATCTTTAAAACTCGGATATTGTCTCATTCGTTCTTCTTTTTATTCATTAAGAGTGGAGGGAGGAAAAAAAATAATACAAATAATAGAACTAAAGACGAGAAAAAGTCTACGTATTGGCCACAAAGTCTTCGTCAGGGATAGACGGACAAAAATAGAACGGAAAAAACGTGAGAACTAAGTAAAAAACATGAAAAGTAAAAGCGAGTACAACCTGGTTAGAATCACATGACTGCCCGGAAATCGCTACCGGCGCTACCAGAAGCAGAGAGAATATACTAAGAACGAAAAAAAAACAAAAAACAACTGAAAGACTAAGTGAGGGTAAAATATAAAACGAGAAAAAAAGTAGAGGAAAAAAATTATTTCCTTTATTTAAGAACCACTATTAATATTTTTGATTATTCCATAGATTTCTGCAAGCCTAAGTATGTTCTCAAAATGCTGCACACGTGTTGTGACTTGACCTGTTGCGCACCATGGCTATGAGCCACGCTGTACTGGGTTTATTAGTCTGACGGTGGCAGAAGAAATAATGTATCCCCATCATCGTGAATGCCTTTGATATTGTCGTTTTCTGTAACAGCTCTGTACTTGCGTCATCTATTACTTCTGAACTTTGATGAGGCTTGTGCGGCCCCCCCCCCCCCCCCCCCCCCCCTATTTCAAGGGTAAAGTAAGTACCAAGTATTCCAAACCATAATAAAATATCACCGATCTGTCTTTTCCTGACCCAATTTAGACATGCACGCGAACGCTTTGTCACAGTACGCTGACAAAACTGTCAACACACAGGAATGAAATTCCCAGACATCCAGGTTCAACTGTCCATTCATCGGTGCTCCAATTCTGCATGACTTTCCGGCAAGATTGAAGAGATGCTTGGGTCTCGTTTCTAGAAGGATTAGCCGCTTGCCACCAGCCAGCTCATGTTCATTAAGATCGATTGGCGGACAAAATCCCGACAGTGCGGACATGATTTTCCTTTAGCGAACCCCAGCAGGCTTTAAAGGGGATTCATTCTGTCAATCCTTTCGCTTAAACTGAGCTGAAACGAAAACAGATTAGGGAACTAGGAGATTTGTGGAATTGATTTCAGTAATTAGAAAACAAAAATCGGTCCCACATGGTGCTTGTTTAAAATAGTTCACGTTACAATGCCGGGGTAACGCAAGGTAAATTAATTGTTGATGTTCGGATACGGCAGTAGTTGCAAAAGCTCATTTAGAAATGTCTTTTATTGATCAATGAGTTATTGTAGTAACACTTCAGTTTCATTATTCAAAACAAAGTGCTCATGAAATTACTGCTGCCAGCGCAAGTGAAGCACTTTGGCTTCCTGCGAGGTACCCTCCTGCAATGTTTGCCTCGTGCTATTTAAGGAGATCAAAAGGAGAAAGAAAGTGAAACAAACTTTTTTTTTTTTTTGAATAAAGTTTTGCCTCGTTTTGGCGAGGCGCGTCCCGTTCAACCTAGTCTGTTATATTAGGGCGCATGTTCAAACATAAAAGACCCTTAGGCCTGGGTTGTGAAACAAACATACCCTGTCTTGGCATAGTAAAAAAGTATAGTAGCAGTTGTTGATATCTGTTCTGTTTTATGTTAGTCTGTTACCATTCTTTGATAATGTTATCAAAACTTGAATAGTTTACATTTGGGTATGTTAGTCTGTTACCATTCTTTGATATGTCATCTTTGGGTATATTTTCCACACGATAACTGGTCATCTTACCTTATAAAAATGAAACGTGGTATAGTGACGTTTCTAAGACACCCCCCCCCACCACCACCCTTCTCCCCTTTTACAGCAGCGTCTCCTGTGAGACTTCATTTCGTGTTATAAATCGAATACAACCGAAATATCTTACGTCGAGGTTCCCTCCACCAATTAGGAAAAGCGTTACTAAATAAAATAAAACAGCATAAAGTAACAGGTCCTGCGTGTCGGTGTAGACTAGTGGTTCTCAGTGTGGGTTATTCCTTTTTTTACCCAGCAAACAGCGACTATGAGGGGGGCTACAGGCGCATATGAGGCTCCGAAGGGGGCCATCATGAGCGAAAAAAAGATTGAGAACCCCTGGATTAGACTCAGCCACTTGAGAACAATAACTGAGTCGACAGTGGAGTCTTCCAGTAAAAACCTGATTACTAATACAACAATACAATTTGATCAACTAAAAGCATCATAATATTTTTTGTTTGGTTGTTTTATTGTGGAACATGGAGTCATCGCTGTAGGTTATCCTCGTGCAGGATGGAGTCATCACTGAAGGTTATCCTCGTGCAGGATGGAGTCATCACTGTAGGTTATCCTCGTGCAGGATGGAGTCATCACTGTAGTTTATGCTCGTGCAGGATGGAGTCATCACTGTAGGTTATCCTCGTGCAGGATGGAGTCATCACTGCAGGTTATCCTCGTGCAGGATGGAGTCATCACTGTAGGTTATCCTGGTGCAGGAAGCTTGAATAAAACTATTAATGTGCTCTTGTTGTGTTGGTTTGTCTACCAATTTGTTTACCATAATGAGGTCACCACCATCTCGCGTAACCTCGTTTCTGTCGGCTCGTACGACATGTCTGAAGGAGCAGTAGCATTAATTCTTTTTTTTGGGTGTGTGTTCTCAGAAACGCCCCCCTCCCCCACCTCCCCCTTGTGATATACTCAGCCAGTATAATTATCATCAACATTTTTCCTTGCGCTCATTTTGCAGCATGGAGCCACCAGGTAGTCATCCTCACGGATGCACTGTCTGTCCTGCAAGCTCTCAAGGGTGGTAAACTCCCGCATCTGAGAAATGAACTAAACAAGGTAGCTGCCAAAAAGAGAACCATACTTCAGTGGGTACCATCTCATTGTGGTGTACCCGGAAATGAAAAGGCAGATAAACTTGCAAAAAAGGGAGGAGAATGTGAACAAGAAGATAATGAAGTCACATACTTTGAGAAAAAGAGAGCTATCCAGACTATCAGAAGAGAACAGAACCAACCCAAAGACGACTATCACACTCTCGACCGGCAGGGACAGATAACTATTTTTCGACTCAGGACAGGGCATAACAAACTGAATAAACACATGCACAAGCTACGATTGTCTGCTTCACCATTGTGCACATGTGGATTAAACGAACAAACTGCTGAGCATGTTCTACAGGACTGTCCTCTGTATGACCAGTTAAGAAAGATATACTGGCCGAATGACTCAACACTAAACTCAAAGCTATATGGAGTTAAAGAGGAACTTCAAACAACAGTCGAATTCATCATGAGAACTCGTCTGACGGTGTAATCATCAAAGATGCGATCGCAAGAAGAAGAAGAAGGAGCCATGACTGTGGCTTGTCCCTTATCAGGGCACCTGCACCAAGCAGTCACATACTCTTGAAGTAGTGGTTTCTGTGGCAATTTATCTTACATGATCAATGGCCAGCTCCATGTACAACCTCATAATAGTCGTCTTGTACGACATGCCTGAGTTACAGTAGTCCTATTCTTGTCTCTTCAAAGCCCCGTGGTCAGTGCGTGGTCAGCGTAATATGATTCTTAAATTTAGTTTTGAATAAAAAGAAAAGAGCTACTGATCAAGTTTGAGAATGAGGGTATTTATGATAAACATAAACTGGTCCAGGTGTAGTAAAATCTGCGAGATAATCGCTCATTTCAGTAAGATTTCAATCCTATGATAATAAATAACCCCGCCCGTAGGTGTCTGACTATAGGCATCTCACACGCCAGCATCGCGCTGAATTTTGTGCCATGGTAATGCTTAGAAACGATCCCGCCGTATAAACCTACTCGCTTTCCTTGTGACGTACTTTAAACAATTTTAACATTTTGCCCGATCTGATAGAGACTGCGGCAAGACTTATAATTAACGATCTTCCAGAAATGTGCCGCCAAGTTACTGTCTGAATTAACGTAATACTTTAACTTTAACGCCTCTAATAGTAGTAATCCTTACATTTTTTGGTAGTGTAACACGAGACAACAGTAATAATTAACGCCAATTCTAACACCCGCCGCGCAAAACCCCGCTTCGTTTGACACGCGGTGGGATTGGCCCGATGATATATACACACAGACAGTTTAAATTCTCGCCGAGTAATGTATTTCTGACGTCACTCAAACAAGTTAGTTATTTGAATAAAAATGCTAGAGAGAGATGAGAGGGGGAAGATGGCCGACTTGTGTAAAATTTTTATTTGACGATTGACAGTGACAAAACTGAAAATCTAAACCATAATAAAAACTGACCATAAAAATCATATATTATTATAGCTTAGTATCTCCTGAGCCCAAATATGGTTTAAAAAATATGGTAGTCCAATTATTAGCCAAGTTATTGAGATAATACTATATGTCTAGTAACACTAAGACGGACAGACTGTGGTTCCTGCTTGTTTTTTTCATAACGTTAGTGGGGACGCCAGCTTAGAAAGAGGCATTGGAGTAAATTCAAATTAGTTGGTATATGAGTGAAAGGGGAGAGATAGGAAAAATGTAACTAAAAACGAAACATCTTTTTCTATTGGGCATAACTAACGCAGACTGACCAATCGACTACCAGACACTGAGTTTGTTTGGAATTTTTTTTGTTTTTCAAAAACTACGTTTGAATTATGGTAGTCGCAAGTTTTCCATTGGCCAGTACTAATAGATATTAGCAAAAAGCTTTCAATGCTCATCGCCAGTTGACAAAAACTTTTTCTATCAAATACGCTGAGATCAGCTGTGTTAATTTATAAAATAAAGAATTAATTCGCAGTCTGGGCAGGGCAGAGAAAAACTGAGGCCATTCTTTGCAAGTCAGCGTTATTTGTTACTATTTCTTGAAATTGTGGTAAGAATGCTTTATGTATTAATATGTTTATTACAACTGCCAAAGTTAGATACTGCTATTGGGAAAAGTGAAGGACATGCCGGGAGCAGACATTGTTGAGTCCTCACATTGAACTGTATCTAACTGTGGTATATTGTCATGATTTTGTTTTAATTTTATTGTATTAGAATATGTTAGTAAGCCTCCGTGTTCCATGAACACTGTTCAACATGCCTGGAGCGTTTATAATTTAAAAAAAGAAGAGCAAATCATATCTGCCATAGAGACCTGAGGTGTGGTCACAGCAAGGTGTGAGTCATATAAAATTAGGGGCGAGTGCACATGTATGCACGCGAGGCTGACCCCATACCCACATATGTAAATAATAATAATAAAGTGTGATCAGATATAAAAAAGCCAGGGTGTCTTTTTATTGCAGAGGTTTTATTTCCTGTTACCAGCCGGTGAAATGAAACCCGATGAGTGAGGGTAACGCCAACAAGTCTCCGGTAAAACGTTTATGCTATCAGCAGATAGCTGGAGGAGCTTGTGCGTGTTGAGATATCTATATTTTCTGCAACGACATACTGAATTATCCTTCTACAAAGAATCCCAGGTGATGTGTTAGCATCTGGGTATATCTGACACTTCAGTTATAATAAACTTTGATATTTTCAATCATACCCAGGATGTTATGGGGCATGATGAAACTACAGCCCCTCCTAACAAGTGACAAACACTATTAGATAATAAAGTTGTAATCTGTGAATACACCAACAGGAGAGATAGAGTGAATTTATACTTATTGGACAAAGTGTCCACAAATTTTAGCTAATTCTTTTTTATGTAAACTATCTTTTCCTCATTTTCAAAGACCTGTCCAAAAGAGATGGCGGGACAGGCAGATTAAAAAGTAAAAAGAAAATATTCTATTTTAAAGAAAAACCTTAACCACTGTTTTAGTCTTTTCCTTATAGGAGTTAAAGTGTTTTGTGTTTATGTACCATCATTTTCATTTCTCCCCTAGACATTAGGTACATCATACACCAGACACTAGAGCCAAAATAGTGACCGTGTGAGATCTAGGGAGGTAGCGTTAGGTTCCCTGCAAATACATCATTATCATCTATTAGAGTCAGGGTCCTACATGTGCTTGACCTCACACGGTTAACTCAGACACAGATTTCTTTCCTTTTAGGTATAACATCATAACCTCCCCAGCAAATTAAACTTGCTACACCAGGTATGTGGTAAAGTACAGTGATACAGCGATAAAATCATAAATTATATATATATTAAAGTGAAAATAATAGCAGTAGAAATATAATTAGTAAAGTTGTAACGCTGTGCTGTGCTGAGTTTGACAAGTAACTGGACCGTTAGAATGTTTATTTTCCTGCCCATAGTGGGTTTCATTCCTGGAAAAAATAGTACTATGTTTATTCCCTGTTACAAGTTTATCAGAATCTGCAACAGTAAACACCTGCTTGATTTTAGAAGCCTTAACTTGCAATTTCTTACATTTCTCTTCGTAATTAATAGAACTGGCTGAAACACAAGAATCTTTATTAGCCTGACGCCAAGAATTATTAATAGAGTCACTAGTACCACTAGCACTGGAAAAGTTGTATCTCCCACGAAACGATCTATTTTTACCATGTATGTCCTCTCTATGAGCAAAAAGTGTATGGGACTGACGTTTCGCAACTTTCTGTCTATCACTGTCAACATTGACAGAAGACCACATTTTTTTTATCTAAGACGATGTCAAGCAGGCCATCTACTCGTTTTCTGGCCTCTGAAATTTCACCATCTCTATGTGCGATCTCTTGACTAAGTTTCTTATTTAAATCATTAAGAGCCAAAACTCTGCAACCTTCTTCTGCAAGCAATTTCTCAATCTTAGCAACCTTCTCTTTCTCAGCCGTCAACTCTACCAATGTCTCTTTTCCATCCTGCTCTTTATTTATGTGAACTGCTGTGTGCAGTATTATAGCGCAGAAGTGAGTCATGAGGACTTTAGGCCATAATTTATGTTAACTGCTGTGTGCAGTATTATAGCGCAGAGTTGAGTCGTGAGGACTTTAGGCCATAATTTATGTTAACTGCTGTGTGCAGTATTATAGCGCAGAAGAGTATCTTGGATGATGCTGGGAAGTGAAGTAGCTGAGAAGTGGAGTATTGTATTGCTATGACTTGTAATTTGACTATATGTGTACGTGTCGTGAAACATTCTAAATCCACATATATAAATTAAAAGGTAAATGTAAAGCCTAACACATAAATTCAATAACAGGGAAAGAAGAATGGTAAAGAACAGTGCTGTCACAATGACTGTACTCGAGATCCCCTTTTTCTGCTTCGTCTGCATATTCTCACGCTTTCACGTTCACTAGTAAAGCCTACAGCAGCATACACGCGTTTCCACAAAACAATAAAACGTGTACTGCTTTTCTAAGAAAACCTTGAGGTACGCAAGCTGCTTAATGACCTAAATTAATACTAGCATTAATTTCATTTTATACACTGCGTAATGAAAAGACAGATGGACTTAGGATAGAAAGAGAGAGGGCTGAACGGAGGACGTATGCAACACTAACACGCGTCTCGCGATTAATATTAATGCCACCCCGAACGCGAAAGGCATGAAGCACTAGCTTTTTTTTGTTTTATTTATAAAACGACTATCCCAACTCAGAAAACTACAATTATTAGGAAAAAATGGACTAAAACCATTAGAAATTTGGGTTAACGGTTTTGAAGGGGGGACATAAACAGTGGGTTCCGTAGAAACTTTAGTGCTGTGCTCTTACCCAAAGGAGTTAGAAAAATATGTTATATTTTTGAACGCAGCCCAACGTTAGCCTGTATTCTTCAAACAAGGCTTTACAAAATTGCAACCATACAACGGTGCAAGTCGCCCCTCACCATTTATATACCTCCAGTATAATACCCCTCCCCCACTTTAAACCTTACTGCCAAACTTAGTTTACCCACACCCACCACCACCCCCCACTATCGTCAGCCATCACCTCCAAGGTGCAACCTATACTAGCTGCCACCATAACAAAAAAAATAATAAAAAAAAAAAGCCTATTAAATAAAAATACACTGTACGTGTTAACGAACACATATCCACCCCTGACAAAACCACCCACTATGAAATTGGGAGCCGTGCAAAACAGAAAGAAAGTCCATAACCATCCTGATTTGTTCGGATTCCACCCTAAGAAATACAAAACAAATTCCTGTTCGTGTGTTGACTTAGGGGACCATAAACGGATGGAAAGGTACTCAAAAAATCATTTATTACCCCCGCATTAGAATCCACGAAACGGGGCCTCATTTGGCCGATACCCTTCTCGGCCCTGATCATTAATCACGTAATGTGACGTGATTTTTTAGACTGCCGATCGCAATAACCACCTTGTAATTAAATATTAGCGTTGATAACACATCAGTGGCGCCGTAATAGAAGCTCAGCTTTACGCCCAATTTTGCTAAAAAATATGAATCAGCTCTTGGATACATAAGCATATAAATGGAAAATTAAGTTGCACAGACTAAATTATTTGTGCCATGGAATTCATTCCATTGCATTATTCAACGAATCCAGTGTTTTTATTTATTATGGGTCCATGACCAATACTGTTGCGCGTTAACCAGTACATTGTCCCCCCCCTTGGAAAGGGTAACTGGTAAACAAGCACCTGGACAGAAGCCCTATCGCTGCATCCCATGTTCGGACCAGTTTCAATACTCCTTATATTCCTTTGATAGCATTTAATCAGGTGTAGGGGGTTTAGCCTCCCGATTGAGCCCCAAGAGTTGAATAATTTCGGCATAGGAGTCAGGTCCCATATTTTACCTGCAACGCCATCACGTCACAACGATTAATTATGCTTTAACTTGGCCCAGCTTGAGCCATTCAACATTATGGATGGTCCCCCCTACATCCTGTGGTACATTATCCTTGGTAGTAAAATTTTAATCATTAAGAGTAACCAAATTTTCCTAAATTGTATCTTTCATATCAGGGAAACTGAAGGAACCTTAACTCCCAACAACAATAAATAAGTCCCTCCCAATTAGGTACTTAACTACCCACTTGAAGTCAAATCGATCCACAATTACCCAACAGAGCTTGATACAAAAAACAAAACCCAGTTTAATGACCCCTTCATTATTTTGGTAACTACCGTACACTAAGCTGGACACACACATAAATATTTTGTAGATAGATCCTATGTCAACCCGTCAACCCTTGAAACCCGACCCCTCATAAAGCGCCCCTAACAATCCAGTGACATAAGTCAACTAGATTCGCAATACCCTTCCTAGTCCAAGAGTCCCATATCCAGTTATACCCCTTAAGATGTCAACATGACACAAAAAACTAACATAGTCCACCCCAAGCTTGGCGCAAACCCCCCCCAAAGCAAAGACAAGAGTCCAAGAAACCTACCGTCATTGCCCCAATATCTTTAACCACGCACGGATCCCTGACATCGTCATAATAACCCACAGTCAGACCTACACATTAGATCTATACCCCCCCCCCCTAGTAAATACTTAAACCTGCTACTATTTCAAAACTGCTCAACCTCATAATAAAAATATCACTCCTAACATTTAAATTTATAAAATATGCCAGTTCTGACCCCAAATAACAAAAAACAGCAGAAAATAAACATTTGTTTTTGACCAACACCACAACCACATCATCAACCACCAGTTAAGTTTATGTACCTACTCACCAACAACCCTTAACAAACCCCCACCCTACGAAAGACAGCATTATGAACCCCACATAAAAACAAACCAACTCAACAAAAAAAAACCCCACCCAAACAAATCACAACACTCTATCCCTGTCCCCCACTTCTACCCCAATCACTCCAAATATCACCCACACGCCCCAATGACCCCCCCAAGTCATCTACCTCCCCATTATTGTATTTGCCAGTCCCCAAAAAAAGAGGTACAAATCCCCAACCCATTATTTAAGTCGCAACGTAAAATACCCACTGCAACACCAACCATCTCAAACAAGATGGAACCTCCCACCTCAATCATGGAAATCTACCTCCATTACAAGCTTGAGTCTTCCCAATTTCAACCTCACTCAAATAAGTTTTTTTTATTGCATTCAAACTAGTTCTAACCATCGATGTAATTCCTTCGCCAATCCAACTTCTTATTTTGCTTGTTTATCCCCCCGCTTCTAAATACCTGCAAATAAACCACCACTTTCGAAACATATCTAATAAAAATACCCCAAAAAACCAAAGTTAAATCCACCCCAGCAGTAACAACACCACAAATAAACGAAACTATCTTATGGATAGCAAAAACAGCTCACAAAAAATTACAGACACTTTGTCACGTATTCCCTAAGCAAGTACGCACATTCAAAATTTAATGCCACTATAGAGCCACTCAGAATTTAAACTTTCCCCCTTCCATTGGCCTTTCGCTTTGTACAGCTCCTGCAAACTGCCTTCAGTGTAGAAATCCATAAGTTACGATACTCCTAGCATAATAGTGATGGAAAAAATCCATGAATCATTGTTGCATTGCTAACCTATCAGTGGGGTTGCAGATAAATACGTCCCCAAATATACCTGTAGCCATTTCCAGTGAACCCAACCTAACAAACAGAACAGTAACAGTCCCCTTTTCCAAGTAAATAGAGGTGCGTTTCCGAGGTGAATTACCCCTGTTTTGCCGGCATCCCAGCCACCATATTCGCTTTACCAGGACGTGGCATATCTAATACCCCAAATCCTTTGCTATTATATTGAGCTGTGATCCCGTATATTTTTTACCCCCGCAAGTCCACAAAATTCATCCCCATTCAACCAAGTTTGCCATTTGCTAACATGAACGGTAACGGGCATCTTACTAACCCAAATCAGTTAAAAAATCATCCCTACACAAACTGGTGAATGAGAAGGATCCATTAATTCCTTATTATAAAACATCCACAACGTTAATCCCCACAGTGGGCCCCCCCCCTCAACCAAGCTATAAACCACCTCCATATGTCCCCAGAATGTTCTCAAACCACCCAAGTTGCAACCCCACCCCCCTTCTCTTCCCCCCCAAACTCCCTAATGCCCATCCAAAAGACAAACCCACGATACACAAATCCTAATCAAACTGTGCACTCGTATCATACACCTAAACGCTCACCCACCTCTACAGGTTTCCTTCGTATATACACACTTCGCAACATCATGAATATGTACCAATGAAACGAATAACGTTTGAATTTCGTTATAAACCAAGACTTGACTACACCCACTTCCCGTGGGTACATTTTTTAAAGGTGTGAAATTCGTGTCCACTTTTCTTGTTGCACAAGTACTCTTGTCAACCCGACATGCTAACCCCCAGTCCCAACACTCCAGACATCATGTTTCCAACACCCGCGCTTTCCTATAATAACCGCATTTAATATGGATATACAACTCGAACCTAAAATCACCGTATCCCCAACCCTACTATCAATACCACCAAAAACAGTCAAACCAACAACAACCATCCAAATTACAGTATTATTCATGCCGCGTAAAAAAATCAGGTTAATGTACGTTATATCCTTACATCTTGAACTCCACACCATAAAAAATATTTTACCTCGTCAATGGAATATAGCCACGTAAGTCCACCACAATCTTAAATTTTCACAACGACCATATAAATACCAGCAAAATATCTTTCAGTAGCATTTAACATTAAGATAAATCATTCCATTAACAAACCTGCGTTCATAAACGATCATTTAACAATGCATCTTCAGGTTCATAAGTACTTCCACCGCTGACCCAGATTTTACCTTGATCTAAAAACACGAAACTTTCCAAATAAAATATACCCAAAAAATGTCTTCACTTTAAGTCCCCATCTTCATATCATTTCTAATTTCCTCATCTTCTGATTGGACAAGAAATACACACTAAAAAGATATCACAAACAATAAAAACCAAACCTACCTGAAACACTAACGCATGGGAATATGCCTCCCAGTAACTAATAATTGACTTTAAACATAATAACACGCCTAGGTAAATTAAACCAACACACACTCGAATATCTTTGCACACATCCGATAGTCTAGCCCCTCACTATCCCCAGCAATATTCAACTTGTGTATAACGGACATTCCTGGTCACAACTTTCCCAACGTACACGACTGGGGCGATTACTCCACATGGCCTCTGATCCTGGGGCTTACCACTTTTCATTCTCGCGATAGTGTATCCCCTTCGATTCATATCAAAGCTACCCCATTGTAACAGAGTTAAACATTCTTCACAAAGATCCTAATAAGACCCCACAAGTTGTCCGTAATGAAAAACAAAAAGAAAACAATACTAAGAATCCAAGATCAAAAAATAAAACCAACACTGAAGTTAAACACCAAGGACAAGGGTCCAACCAAAATACGTCACTCATTGCGGCAGTCCACCCCCTAACCACCAAGTATGACCTTCCAACCTAGACTCCTTTGTAAGCTCACTTATCTGAAGGTGACTGAACGCACGACAAAGAACCCTTAACCATTGGTCCCAACCCCTCATCATCCAGATCACCCCTTCAATCCCTCCTGACCTCTACCCCACCATCCTGTTCCCTTAATCCCCGTCCTCTCCCACCCTTCATCCCTTATCACCACCACCATCCTGTCCCCCTCCCCGCTGTTACCCACATTCACCCCCCCCGTACCCTTTCCCATGACCCCTACCCACTCACCTTCAAACCCTACAAGCTTACCCCCCAAACATACAGCCCACCTAGTCACCCAAACATCCCCACATTCATTCCCCGCAAAACCTCCACCAATTGGACAATACTCCGACGAGGTACAGCTACGGCAGTCTTAGGGGGGGGGCGCCAACCATATGTCACATCAAATTACTATCTGAATCCATTAGATCATCAATTAACCCCATATTTGCACTTCTGAAGGTAAGAAAAAAAAAAGGGAAACGTAACCCATAAAATTCCAGCTTAACGCCAAATCGTACCCCGGGATAATCCCCCCTACCCTAGGTAGATCCCCCTCCCGTACGAATACTTCAAATACCCTGGCATCATCTTTTACCAATTCAGTCCCCCCCCATCGCGCACAGACACCAGTGCCCCTCCCCCTTAAAGAATCCTGTGGATAAATCCCCAAGCAGTACATCACCCCCCAAATACAGAATGTCTGACATGTACCAGGTCTCTAATCCCTGGATTAAATTGTCCCTTCCCTTTCGCAAAGATTCAGATCTCCTTCCTACCCACTCATCTTTCCTCATCTCATGACATTCATATTGTCTTATTGTTCTTACGATGACATCTTATTTTGGCTAACAACCTCATGATCTTTTGTCTTTTGACCTTGTACATCTCTTATACTTACCACTCACTTACATATTGTCTGTCTTATCCGACATTATTAGCCGTCGTAATGCCTAGCACCATACCAATCGGTCAATCGTGTGAAAAACACGATTCTATCCTTAGATCAACATAATACCTTCCTTTTAACATTGGATAGTTATCTTAAGACAAAAAACGTCAAAAGTTTATCTCCACGCTAAATCACACTATTATTTTCATACTACCACATAACTTAGTAGCACTCTTTCACATCTTCATCATACTGTCCTCTTCCAACATTCGGCAGCATATATAAGCTATTCCTAAATAACTTGAAACCTAACATCCTGTCCCCCACTCAATATGGACACAATCTTAAGTAAATCTGTCCTTTCAAATTACGTACACCTATACATTCGCGATCACTAATGTCTCAATTTCCCTAGACCATATTGATTCCTAAACAATAGACAATTGGTCTTATCTCAACAATATAGTCCTTCACTTTGTCTACTTACCTATACAATGTCACTTCCCACGTAAAAAATGTCCTTCTTCCCCAATTTAATCTCTACCACAATGCTTGTAAGTCTTATCGTAAAGAGTAATCACAACTAATACTCTTTCGCTAAGCCGTACAAGTCACTATCTATTACAACAACACTTCACTATTTCCTTTTAGTCTTCTTATTCCGACAGTACGTGATCATCATAACTTCTTCACAACGAATTACGTCTATGCCAGACTGAGCTATAGGATAAAAATAAATCCACACACCTATGGACTTAATAACCCATACGAGATCAAATAAAATCACAAAACACCTTCACTAGACTCCACCACCAATTAAATAAACAATCCCAACGACAACGAAACACAAACATTAGGCCTCCAAGAAAAAATGACCCCCTTAACACAAAATCCAACTTCACAACACAAAAAAAAAAAAAAGTCCTGACAGATTTCCAAACTTAAGAAGAGACCACACTAGACGAATGAAGAATCTAAAACCAACTCCAATACAACCCAATACAGTATACCACATTAGCTCCACCATACACTACGACAATCAGTATAAACTACTGAGATTTTATAAAAACACGATACCATGACAATAAAAGCACACGTGTCAATTAGTGTCGCCGTCACATAAACTTATCCAGCCCCATTATAACCCAACGCTAAAACCCAAAGATTACAAAACGAACAGAATCGCAAATATCAAACCAGGCCTATATATAAAACCTTCTATTTAAGAAAGTAACTAAAAAGAAAAATACCAATACATTCTCTGAGACACCAGAAACCAATCCCTTCTGGCAATTCATGCCCACAAAACTAACTCAAAGTAACTCACCATATATCCCCATAATGCAACCAATAGTGTATCTAGGCTCATCTAGCAAACATCGATCCTATAACTCAGTATTTTAACAAGTATAATGATCTTTATAAGCCATTACTGCAGTTAGTAAAATACCCTTAATAAAAATATTACTGATAACCCAAACAGACACAAATAACAAATTATAACAAAGCATACAATCAAAATAAAAATATATATATCCTCAGTACCCCAAACACAAATCCTATTATTGCTCAACGAAGCTGACCCTATGAAAAATGAACAATTACAACTACGTTCCCTCACAAAATTCCAGAATAAGTTTCTTGACTATAGGTATATAAATGTTGTAGTAAGATTAGAGGACCGATAACATGTGTTAATAAACACGGACTATAAGCACTTAATCAGATAACAATCTACAACGAATTCACATCTTGATCGACCATATCAAGTCACAATAAAGTCCATGCCTATAAAGTAGTATAAAATTCGAAGTCTCCACATATTAAACCTCATAACAATTAATATAATAAATTGGTGAAGATATCGCGTCCCGGGAAGATTAGTAATATTGGAGGGATCACTCCCGATCTTCTTCGACATTATAAGGTGCGTATATTATTTGTAAATAAATAAAAAAAATTTGAGTAAAAAAGGTGAACCTTGGGTTGAAATTAAATAATGGATTGTTGAGTCATTAGTCTTCCATTAGCCTGTGGTTTTGTGCCTTTGGATAATAATTACATATTATGAGTATGTGTTAATGTTTTGAGACATTTATATATAAAATTATCCTTGTTGGTTGTTAGAAAAGTGGCGGACCGTTGGTCAAACTTCTGATCGTTGGCTGCTAGTCAGGCAGTCGCAAAAGAAGGTTAGAGAATGGTACGGCATAAGTTTATTATTCCGTATGTCACTTATATATCTTGAATTGTGTACAAATATTTATGAACGTGTAGGGACAGAAAATTTTATGATATAGTTCCGGAAAAGATAAATTATGAATCTTTGATGAAGATTAGAAAAAATAGGGCTGAAAAGAAAGGGTTAGTGTAGATGCTGAAAAAGTGAATTTTTAAAGTGGGGTGTGGCTGCAGATTGTATGCTGTGACAAGTAGGCATAAGAGCAATGTGGTAGGCGGATCGTGGATGAGATCGGAAATATTATTAAATAGGCTCACATTGGGAATAGAGAGAAAAAGGCTGGAAAAGGAGGAAGCATAAGAAAAAAGATTAGCTGCTATGAAAGGGAAGTAGCAAAGAGAGTTGTCTGGCAGAAATTGGGAATAGCCGATGATAAGAAAGACAGTCAGCAGGATGAGAGTGAAGCTCAAGATAGTGGAGGAAGAAGTTAGATTAGCAAAGGTGGAACATGATGATACAGTACATTTAATGGGATTGTTTTAAGGTTTTTTTTCACGAAAGAGCCAATGAGCCTCTTAAAAAATAATTTGGCGTGCTCAGTCCCTTTCCTCCGATGCAATGCTAAGTCAGGGAGCCACAACCGTCAGCTTATGAACTATATTCCATTTGTTATATCATTTTCTGTTGAGAAGTACCGACTTTATATTGAGGATATGCTAGATCAGAAATTAGCATATAATCTAGAAAAAAAAAAAAAATCTTGAGCTTGTACCATCGGTTTATGTGGGTTTGTAGAAGATGAAAAAGGGTTGGAGCTTAAGTGTAGTTATATCTCAAAGAATGGCTGTTAATTGATCAGAGGGTTGTCAGCTTATTTGAAGTTTTTTTTTTAGTGCCAAAATGAGCAGTTAGGTGCTCAAGAAAATTAATTACATGCTAAGCATGTGCCCATCGATGTGTGTAAATTATTAAGAAAAGAACGGCATGAATATTTTATAGTAAAAAATTTTATTAAATTCAAAACTACGAGACAGGTGAAGTACCTAATCACCATTTCTCTGTTCAACTGTTATATGAGAACTTACTTGTGTAGAAATGGTACTTCTTGTCATTCATGGTGGATCAACGACCAAGATCTATTTAAAGGAAAATTGTTCTGATATTCATAGGAACAGAACTGTTAAATAGGTATCCATGTTCTTGGGTTCCTAGACCATGATAAAGATTTCTCATGGATTACAAGGTGCATATCAGACTTGGTTTTCGTTACATGACAATTTGTTTATTTCAGAACTGTTATCAAGCAGCTGCAGTCGATACGGGTATCAGAGACATGGACAACACCCCTCTAACATATGTAAGATATCATTATTTATCCTTGGCAACCCCAGACCATATCAACACGTTTTATATCTACCGAACTACTCACAACCCCACTTAACTGCCGCTCCCGTATTTATTATAACGCCTCCTGATCTACCCTCACCCTCCTACAAAATACCCCACAACTATAACTGCTCCCTAACGACCCTTCTTGAAAATAACTAACTCAACCCCTTAACCGTACTCTTTTATAAAAAGAAATAAGCCCCTATTCCGCGCATCCATACACTTACCCAGTGTTACGAATGAAACACATCCACAAATTAGCGTGAGAGTCAAAGACATCGGAAAAAAAGGGAAATTTAAGTTTCAAACCTGGCGTAACTATCTAGGAACCGCTTCCCACTCCGCCCATTGAGTGGAAGAGAATGTCATCTTTTGTAATTTGGAGCCTTACCATAATGTATGGTGTTTATAGTGTTTAACAGTTTTTTTTTAGATTATGATTCCGTTGTGAGTTCAACAAGCCTTGGTGCAGGCAGATGTCAATAACAACCACAGAGACAGTTTGTATATGTCATAACTATGCAAACTCAAGGATTATATCGGTTACCAAGACTCTTCTCCCGTTAGTGCCCCGTGTATTAAGGGAAAAGCGAGAGAATTTGGAAGGAATATAAGAAAGCAGCAGTGATAAATGAGCCAATTCTACCCTCTGTTGATGATTTGGGTGTGAATTTGATTATAGTCAATCCTTGGGGAAATTCCAAGAGAGACGCGTTTTGATTATGTGGTCAACAGTGCAGTTTACCTTAGAGTCACATGGTTTCTAAAATATGGATGAGGTAATTCCAAATACAATAATCGGCATCCAGTGAGAAGATTGAGGAAAGTGTCACCGATGTGCGTTGATTATTAAAACACTTCCATAGCCGTGGTTTCAAGATGTGCCCACATCTTTCCAATACACTCTCCATTCAATGGAGAATATTATTATATTGAAGAACAAACTGTGTTTTATAGGTAAGCATGATCTTAATCCAAGAGGTCACGGACAGTCTTGGTCCTATTCCGCACTTGGTTCATAATAGGAACTGTAAAAGAGTTGGAACTGTAGTGGCATCGCGATACCACATTTCAGTGGGTCAGATATTGTTGATCTCGCAAACCGACAGCTAATAGCTGTCACTATCTATTTCATGTGCGCATGGATATACTGGAAGAGTGTTCACATCAACGAATATTGTATTAAAATCCTAGTCTCAGAGTGCCAACTAGATAAGCGCGCCTTTAAGCATTGGACCTTTTTAGCACCAGCAACTCTGTTGGGTTAACAGCCCATTATGGGAACACCCTGTTTTGAGAGATTTGCCATTGAACTTTGTGTGTTACCTCCTTCACTCTAACTAAGTTAGAAGTAACAGCTACAAGTCAGATCCTCTGTTGACACTTGTTCTATGTGGGTGAGAGGCGTTTAGCGCCTTGTTCCGATTACGAGAGTGTGTACCTTCCTAATCATTTTTATGGCAGGATGGCATGTGTTTACTCACAATTTATCTACAAAGGTTTAGTGCTTTTCTGAATTCCCCCCAATCAAATTCTAGACTGAGTAATGGCACGTTCAGTTACAATGTTAAACACTAAACGTAACAGTAAGTTTTCATGATCGTTGCCCAGGCCAAACACTTTATCCATTTTTGTAGTGTATGTACCAACCCGAATGTAACTGGCCAAGTGAAAAAGATTAAAAATGGGAGCACTTGATGTCTATGCCTGAGAAAGTATGTGCTTACCATACGAAATACCATATACATGGGATCGAATTTACCATCACGTGTCCCAGCCTGTTTCCCTTCTTTGCTTTTTATTGGGAGTACCCCAAAGGTTCACAAGCCGGTATGGCCCCCCTGTGCAAAAACATATTTATTTTTGGGTAGAGGCAAGTAAATAGGTTACCTACGTTTTACTGATTTTGAAGCGCTGATAAAAACGTTGGACAGATGAAAAGGCAGAGGAAAATATTACATCCTAATTAACCAATATGTTGAATGGAAGCTAGACCACTTGTTGTGGTTTTTTTCGTTTTAAAAGACTTGCTTGAAACTGTGGTTTTTTCATGCCAAGAGAAATTTTGATACAAGCCCTTAGGAAGAAATCTGCGTGGCCTTTATTTCAAGCAGTAAATTCGTATAGACAGTAGATTTGGCGTGGGAGAGTAGATAGGTACTTGTCTTCTATCTTTCGTACCCGGTAGTTCAGAGGATAATTTTGACAAATTGTATGCAATGGTCCACATTAGTACAGTTCTAGAGAAGGTTTTCAATAGAACCAAATTAAATAATATGTATTTAAGAAGGGGGAAAGAAGAAAATTTCTTTATCATTGTTGAATCCGATTCCTTAAATAAGAAAATACTTGAAAGAGAAAGATCGCCAGGAAGAGACACACATATTGACCTTTGTCTCATGTGTGCAATGAGAGAAAAAAAGAACCACTTTATATCAACATTTTGAATATTCCATGTTAGCGAACACACCCGTGTTAGACATCCGTAGCATCAGGTATTGAAAAAAGTCATTGTATCACAAGTTTAACGAAAAGATGCAGAAAGAGAAGGATAAGATCACTTGAGTGTGTGAGATAATCTGAGTATCAGAGGGGTTTGTCTGATCTATAATCCCGACCGGTCATTACAAACTTTTATTTGGAATATGATATGAATCTGATAGGACCACCCACAACCGTCTTTGTATGTAAACCCTTAATCGATGATTCCGTTGATGTTTTTATTTTTTGCATAAGGGAGAAAAAGCGGTTTGAATAGGGGAAGAATAGAAGCTTTTAAGTTTGTGTGATGGATGTTTATTTTAGAGTGGTAGGGAAATAATTGATCAACACACAAGTACATCTTCGTGATAAATTGTTCAAAGTTGAGAGTGCAACCGCGTTAAAAGGTAAACCCTCTGGAGATCCATATACTCCTTATATAATTACAGGAGACTTGAATCAATTTACAGAAGACAGGTGATCCATTTTGCCGGATTACTAAATCATATATTTTGCAGCAGGCTAAAATTTAAAGCTTTAAATATATTTTACTCAAAAGTGTGGATCTGAGTAAAGGATACATAACATATATCCTTTAGCGAAATCCGTGTAGGTTTATACCATATTACTTAGTTTTTTTGAGTACCTTCTGAGGTACACTATGAGTTTAACCACTTTTGCTCTATTTTTTTTGTGTGATTGTGAGTAAAGAATGGCTCCGTAGTCATCTCTAGAAAATTAATTAGAAAATTCTTATATTATATCCCCTAAAAGTAATCCATGCATTGCAAAATTTTCCTATGGATGATATCCTTTAATTAGCAAACAATAAACCAGTTGTGCGGAACACATTTGACTTTCTCTTGAAACATGCTTGATTAATCGACTTAGGTAGAAAGGCTAATTTAAACTTGATTTGGCTTCCTACCAAGCTACGATGTTGCGTTTTGATGGTAAAGAAAAAAGAAGGCCATTCCTTTTGTGGGAGACATTTGGTCAGGTTCGAAATCAGTGGATAACAATGACCCCTGACTCCACAAAGAGATTTAGTAGTCTCTCTCTCTCTTAAAGATGAAATGGCCCTCAGTCTTGTACGAGACCATGATTTTGGGTGACACATATCATCAAAAGATAAGAATGTGACGATGCGATGGTAGAGCCACTGTTTTTTTTGTGTCTCTTTATGTATGTTGGTTTATTTACCAAAAGTAATTATTCAAAAACTTTAATTTCCATGATGTTCACGAGTTTAACTTTGCTATTTGTGACAAGTAAAGGAATTCCAGATCTGAAATTTTACATGTTACACTCTGGACAATGTGAATTGGCTTTACCGGAATTGGAAGGAAAATGGCACGACGGTTTTAAGTCAAAACCTATAATTATGAAATTACCCGAGTCATTACTAAGTTTCTTTGACACTGCTCCAATCACAAATAGCCTGACCCACAACAGTTACCTTATTTTATAAAGTTGTGAGGCGTAGACAGTATACGGGCTAAAGAATTATCTTGATCCCACGCATAAGTAACACTAATTCCTCCACCGTAGATTAGGTGTTTTTCCTCCTTTAATTTATATTCAATACTTGTGTTCCCCAAAATGCTCCCCGATTCATAAATACATTATCTAGAGTTAATAACGTTCCGTCCTCTAGATCCACCCTACATCACCCTCCCCCCGAACCTACCCCGATCTCCGTACCAATCCTGTCCAATTTTATCCGAACATAACAAGTATTCTTTAAACTCTCACCTGCCCTAACCGCAACAAAATGACTACATAACATACTTTCTCGTTTTTTTCAAAAACCTAATGCACAATCAATCCGTAGGTTTTCTCAATCCTCCCCGGCTATGACTATTACAAACTTACAGTTAGAAAGTAAATGGCGTCGATTTATCATAGTCCATTTTGACAAAGATCTAATGTTTTATTCAACAAATTTACTACCTTGTGATACATGAATCGCCAAAAAGAGCCAGTCAGCAGGTCCAAATTGAATTTTAACAAAGCTACATATACACATTACGATTATAGATATACAAAACTTTTTAGCGTGTCATAAAATAATCCGCCCTATCCTTGGTAAGGAGAATCATCCTTTGGTAAGTGTGCGCCGCATAAATTAAAATTAATATGTGTTATTATGGTTTTTACATGTTTCACTTTATGTGTAGTTATATAGAATTTGTATTTAATGTGGCAGGTTGCCTTTGGTTATATTTGATTGCAGTATTTTCAGGTTTACTTTAACATGAGGAGGTCTATTATTTTTTAATTCTGGCCCGAAGATCAATCACATCCATAGAATCCTAAGATTTCTCTTATAGGTTGTTTCCTTAGAATTAATTTTGGTGGTTACCTATTGTGCAGTTTTGTGTGTGTACCGGGGTTGGTTTATCTTTTCATTTGTATCTTTAATTCTTTGTGTCGTCTTTTTTTGATTGAGATATAGATGGTGACTCGGGTTATCTCCAATTTCACGAATCATTCCCTAAATAAATTTATAAGAACAAACCAAAAAAAAAGGATCGTCAACGATCACAAACCACGATATCTGAATATAGAATTAAGCCGACTAAAAACAACCTCTAGTACGTAAAACTGAATAAAAGCATGCCCAAATTAAATCAGAATCAATTCATTGCACTTAGTAACAAAACTAAGATTAATGACTACAACGTTCTGATTTTGACATTTCAACACATTATATTAAGTGGGCAATAATTACATGTACAATCAACACCCTGATAAAATACACTAAATAGAACACTACCAAGACCGAGAAAACCAACAGACCCCCTAGCCTAGCAATTACAGGTTTATTTATCAATTCTTGCAGTTCAGCCGCTACAAACACCCCTATTAATCATCTTTTGGTCTCCCACTATAGTCCTATTCAATTTTCAAATATTGGCGAACTTTCTCATTGTTTAGGGATGTGTTTCTCAGTACAAATTGGAACCATTTATCCACCATTTTGTTCTTAATATTTTGCAAGACCTTGTGTGTTCCTTCCTTTTAAAGTTTTTTACCTTCTGTCGCTTAAGATGCTATGTGAGGTTTTCAACGACATTTCTTTCCAATGCTTCAGATATGTTCCCCTTTTGTGTTTTCCCGTCTTTATGCACATAATTAAATTTTTTCGACCTATAGTGGCTTAAAAATATTCTGATTCTCTAAACTTTTTTATCTAGGGGTATTGTAAATATATATCTCTTGCTTTCGGTATTATGAGGTTAAATTCATAGCTGGTTTGAGGTTATGGTATAATGAATATTAGAATTATTTAGTTTATTTTTAGTATTAATCGGACTATAAAAAGAATAGGTATTGTATCCCCAAATGACCAGTTTTGACCACATCCACGCAAGCCCATACATTCAAGTGATCCAGATATTGACTGTAGTGTGTGTTTTCAGCTACAAAGATTCCAAAATGACCCGTATATGCAATGCATAATTGTTCCCTTTACTTTACGCATAGTAAATAAAACAAAAATATAAAACACACACTTCAAAGACCTGTTGAGAAATAAGGCACATATATAGAAAAATAGAATGGAATTTTGAAGTATGGATGGCGTTTTCCTTAACATATAAGGAACAAATAACAAAACCATAACGAACTTACGTTGTTGGTACCCTAAAACGCCCGTTCTAAGCAGGTAGTGCGCACATAGTAGTGTTTTTTTAGTTACATTCTAGTTCTTTTTTATGGTATTCAGTTAATAGATGCCGATCAAGATGGCGTCCTTGGTTGTTTCTATTAGCAGCTTATTTTCCTTATTCCAACTTCTGGTGTGTAAATGTCTGAGGCTATTTTTTGTTATATGTTATATAGATTGTAATTGGAATTCCGATTGGTGTTAGTTTTATAGAGTGTTAATAGGAAATAGCGATACACGAAAAGAGTATCCACAAAACCTAATAAAGGTACACAGAAATTTAAAACGCTATACTGACTACTTCTCCAATATTCACCACCCAACGGCCCACCCATAATCACACAGTTTATATTTTTTGATTTTATTGATTTGCACCTAAAAGAAAACAAATAAAAGTCCATTAAAGTCTCATTTCAGAACCACACACCGAACATATTTAACATACATATCAACCAGACCACCACTTAACAAATGTGAAAAATGTACGACAATGAAGCGACCCATAATAACCAAATAACACCAAAGTACACTGGGCCACATATAAGATACCATTACAATATAAACGGTCCCTATTATGAAGAGGTGTGGAATAAATTAATTCGTCAAGACAAATACTAAACAGTAAATCCACATTATATAAATTAAAAATGAAGTAACAAAATGTAATATTTATATGCCGATAACTATTACATTAAATTTAGGAATTATGAAAAATCAAATACGCTGATGCCCGTGCCTACATTACAATATCACCCGAGCTACTTACGCCCAAGCACAGAAAACTCTAGAAATCCCTAACGTTTTAGATGTGTAATAGTCTAATTCTTCTCCCTAGTTCTCATAGACGCATAATCTACTTTTCATTATGAATTAAAAGCTCTTAACAGCAGCATGAGTCACGGCGTTTCCTCCTTTCCACATAAACATAAAAACTTGTTACTGCTTTATCCTAAATTAAAACCTTTTGGAGATATGTGCTCCAATGCATGAGGCTTAAATTTTGACCTATTAATTACAAACATATGTTAGCCATAAGATTACAAACGCCACCCATCTAAACTATTCCCCTGCTTACTGCATATTCCAAACGTCACTCCCTAGACTCTCTTATTTGCATCCCTCTTTCTTCCCTATCTATTCCTTACACTCTCCTCCTTATTCACGTTGCTGCAAGCTAACAACCATTTTTAGGGTGTCCACCCCTCCCCATCTGCTCCATTGTAACCTTCTCGCTTATCTAATATTATAAATTCAATTCACATAGTACAGTTGATAATAATAAACTACTGGACCCATTAAGGTATGAATCCGCACTCTTAACTTATACCCCCTCTATCATACCCACCAATATCAACAAACTTTTCCCTTAACCATCCCAAATCACTTCATTTAAAACATACCATCTCCAACTCAGGTCAACCAAAAATCTACCCATTCCTCTTGACCCTCGTCTCCCTCCCTACCGTAAAGTGTGCAATATATATTTCTAGTGTAATAGTCACCGCTTGTAGTCATGGTAACTATTACACACTGGAGAAATAAAATTTAACATTTATTAATAACTCCGGCCTTACAAAGGCTCGGGTGCCAAAATGAACTTATATGATAAGGTGTATACTCTTATGACTGTTGCAGTACGTGAACAGATTATTAAATGATTGAATGTGATTATCTCAAATAGACTATGGAAAAAAACCCGCATTAATAGCCAATAAGACCCACTGAGTTTATGACAGACAAGAACTTACTCACAAAAATAATCGTTCGATTTATTTAACATAAGTTGATTTGGCCCGTTTAATTGAAATTGTTTACCGACCTTTATTTTATAGTAACGGGTGAAAAGTGAGTATTACATCCTTTCTTGTAAGTTTGAAAAGGAACCACATTTTGAATATGCCGTGTTGTCCATCATCTAAATAACTACTTTAAGTCAACAGCCCTCCCGTTATACTCATAACTAGACGTACCTCCCCCTATAATCAATTATCCATTTTAAAATAGAAATAATTTAAGTAACTTTTCCACGCTTATCTCCTTTACACCCAAAAAGAAATATATACGTCGGAATTGGACCTCATAGTACAACTACCTTTTCCGCTAATTATGTAATGTATTAGTGTTTATGTATTTTCTAACTCCGGGGTTTTTTTTTTTTTCTACTTTTTTTTTTTTTTTCCTCTTTCATTTTTTTTATATTTTTTTAAATAAAATAGCAACTAACTATAAAACATGTGCTAGAAAGTGTTGTTCAGTATCAATGTTGTTTTTATGACAAAAAATAGCCAGTCTCCTGTTGCCTAAGTTTGCTTTCAGATTACTTATTTAGTGCCCATATTCCAATCGACCAGTCACCTAATATTGTGAAATTTAATAAGTTCTATGAATTTGAGGTGTAAGTGTTCTTTTTTGGACATGATTTGATATCTTTTTTAATTTTAATAGATTTGAGAGGAACTGAGTTAAATTTTGGAAAATTTCATGTCTTTTTTATAAGTTTTCTGTTTGTTCAGTAGTCAAATCACTTGAGGGTGTATGGAGTGCCAGATGAGATCTCTCAGACCTGAAACATGTACCTGTGGTAACGTAGAATATAAATGAAAAAACTTGTCAGGAATATTTTTATTTCTCCAACATTTAGTTGACATCTGAGTCACCTATTCGTAATGTTCCTTTAGAACGCCCTAGGTTGTATGATTCTGTTTTGCAAATCGATCTTTCTAAAGAACCCATAATGGTAGGAGTATACTTGTTTTAAAATTATGTAACAGATGTAAGCTAGCATTTTGGTCCTTCCGCTCTGAACTCAGTTGTTTGTTATGTATTTGTTTCAGGTGTGCCAATATGATTATAAATTAGTTACTGAAGTAAGAGGTACACCTTCTTTGTTTCAGGACCCGTGGGTCCCTAAGTATATTGAACAGCACCTGTCTGATGTTTTGCTGAATCCAGAGGCTGACAGCATACTCCTTGGTCCAGATAGCGACCAGTGAGGTGGTCTCCAGAACACAGTTGAAGCAAATCAAACACTTGAAGTCATGATGACAAACAACAATCTAGCTTGAACAACAAAACCAGTATTACCTCATAGTCCTACTTCACAACTTACACACATAGGATAATACTAATAAAATATGTCAATACAAAGATCACATATATAAACTGTGTACATACTAATTGTGATTACTTTTGATTGTGATTCCTGGTTCACTGTGTAGTTGAATCAGGATATCTATTATTGAAAGGAATTATTACATATATATTTGAAACTTTACACTTGACTCATTTAAGATAGTCTTATAGAGTGTTATATGTGTGTGAGTGTCATAGTGTTGTAAAGTGTTGTGGAATAAATTAAATTGTTTATCTGTCTGTTGTTGTTGTGACTTACACTTCATCATTATCATAACCCTAGACATTCAACGTAGTCATCACAATATTCCAGAATAATTCTGACTGAGGTATAAATGTGGTAGCAAGTAAGGTCATCTGTAATACACCACACTTATTAGATACAGATACCTTCACAGCTGATCTCAGTCAGTACACTAAGTCCACTATAAATATTAATATCATCCCACTTTACCACAGTACTATTCCAATTCTAACGTGTTGTAAAGTAATAAACTATCATTAACAGTCATCTTGAGTTTCTTATTGTAACCACCACAAAACAGATGTAGTATCAATCTTCTTATGTTCTTCCCCGCGCCAGAAAACGCATTGATTTAAGCAGGACAGAACATAGTGAGAAATCTTATCGCCGCGTTGGTAGTATTAGCCTTTATAACGCGCCCCTCAAGGGTTAACGATAAAAATTTGAAAATTCTACTAGCGTAGTGGTTCCAGGAAAGATATAAAGAATAAAACACACGAACGCATAAGATTGAGAGAGCAGACACCTGCTGCCGGCTTGTCAAGTGTTAGAGGTTTGAATTAGCTACTCGGGCTAACAGTGCGAGACGATGCCGTTAGCTTGTGTCGAAAACGATGTCGCAAGTTTGAAAATTTAAAAATATCCCGCTAGCCCAATACATTTGTAACCACAGACACTGTGGAAAAATATATATATACACACACGCATAATTACTTTCTATCGGGAAAAAGGAAGATCTGAGGCGATTTTTATAATATTCAAGTAGTTGAAACTTAGAAAAACAACGAACACCAAAATGGAAAATATATTGAATTCTTTATTACTAGGTTTATGATCATAAAAGTTGGCTAGTCTAAGAGCTGGTCTTATCCTGATGGGTAATATGCTTTCGAACAAAAAATCCGACAGATAGAAATAAAGTTATAGACAAAAGACGGTATTTGTTCGTACAGACAGACCAACACATGCTCGTTTGGACTTGCACTAACGGTGACATTTTTTGACGCGTCCTTGAAAAAGGCAAGAAAGGGTACAAGAAGTCTGTTGTAGAAAGGGGCAGAAAAGGGGGAGACAAATTATGGGATGGCTTAACACCAAATATATTTAGCAGTAGAAATCTAAGAATGAGAGAGGAAAAAAACTTGGTAGTGTCAAGTCTGTTTTTGCTTTTAATTTCAAATTTCAAAATTGTCGTTCGTTCATTGGCCAAAGCCTTTCATATTATTGAGAAAATTCAAAGGCTTGACGCCATTTGTAGAAGATAGTCCCGAGAGCAGGACGTTGTGTATTTCTGAATAAAAGTGATTAGCCTTATTAAAGCAAATATATATGAAAGTATAGGCATCACAGTTCAGCCAGCAGTATATCTGGAATCTGCTATTCAACGTACCTGTGTTTTTTTCATTGAATTTTTGGGTTTTATCTGGCACTAGTCCGGTGCCAGATTTCTATGGGAAAGCCGTTGAGGAGTTTTGGAGTCCAGTAGTGATAGGGGTCGCCAGTAACCCCCCTATTACTTTTGGAGCAGTGGTCATTCGGCAGAAAGAATTCAGACAGTTTCAGTGGGCCAGATAAGTGAAATATCTGGTACCCTAACAGTACATCAACTATAAGAGCAGCATACCCCTGTATTCAAGAAATAAAATATTTCCCTAGTGAAATTAACAGTGACAGTGTATTTTAAAGAGACTGGGAGTGATTAAAGAATCCCAAACAGCCATCCAATGTTAGAAACCAGTAATAGACAGATTTTAGTAACACTATTAGTTTAATTTAACAGTATTTGTTTGGACACTTGTCCCTGTGGGTCTAAAATTTATATTTTGTATATATCTTGAATTCTTTTCATTTTTAAAGTCCTCATCAGAAGAATACTAGGTTCAGGACCAAATAAATCATACAGAAAATTATTAATTGTACAAATATATCCCAGGTGTTATTTCCTTTAATCATAGCCTATAATACTTGTTTGTGTAGAGGTGTATTATTGTTAAAGTACCATCACACCACACTTGCATATCCCTAGACATTACTAGTCAAGAATAATTCTGCTTGAGGCCATAAGGTGGTAGCAGAAAGGTATCCTGATAATTTAACCCTAAATTTGTTAGAATCAGGGACCTTCACAGCTGGCCTCATTCAGTACAATAAGGAAACATATCAACAACATTTCATAACATCAAAACCCACCACGATAAGGTATTCCTAACTGGTCCAGGTATTCCTAATAGAACAGTCGCAAGTATCGACACATATCTGTGTCAACTAACAAGTACTAAAGGCAAAAACAACAAGAACTATCTTTCTCTCTCTCTCTCTCTCTCTCTCTCTCTCTCTCTCTCTCTCTCTCTCTCTCTCTCTCTCTCTCTCTCTCTCTCTCTCTCTCCATCTCTCTCTCTCTCTCTCTCTATATATATATATATATATATATATATATATATATATATATTTTATATACTCCTATTACGTTCTGTTGACATATTATGTACCATCGTGTTTAGAGCAAATAACTCGATAGTTACTAGACATCGCGGATAACCAAGTTGTTTGAAGAAATGCCGTAATTTAATCGACACATCACCATTCACCATCCGATACCTCACACCCCCGCCCAAATCCCTTTTCCCCCATCCATAATTTCTCAGTAAATTATTCCCTTGCTTTTATGAAAATATTTATCATTGTTTCCAATCTTATATAGTTATTATATAAAACCGCATGTTACCTTGAGAGATTAATATGTACTAAAACGGGGAGCTGCATGCACAAGTTTGACCTCACTACAATGAGATGAACATAGAGATTTTGAACGTCACAGATTTGAAACACCACACATATATAAACCTCATATCAAATGTACATAAAAGTGGTAAAAAGGACAGTTAGAGTACACTGTGGCTATAGTCAAAACCAACGGGAAAAATTTAAAAAAAAACGGTAAAGAGAAAAGATTCTGTACAATACTGTATATGAGAATGTCCAAAAACAATTATTTGATTAAGATCAGTAGGGAATGGAAGAAGCAGAGATTCATGATGGGTCTACCCAAGCATTAGAAACCTAAAGAAGAAGATCATAAAGCTAGCAAAATCTGATAATATTACAGCGTATATCGAATACCGAATCGGGGATGAGGCTAGAGTTGCCTACGCATTGTGTAATTACCTCTCTCGTCACCTCTCCCAAAGAATTTATAATCGACCCCGGTTTTTTATAAGGCAAGGCATGATTAAAGCGGAAAGGGCATCAAAGCAGGAATGCAGAAATGGACCACGCAAGAAATAGACACCTCACACGAAAGTATATAAACAAAGTGGGGGTAAACAGAAGCTCTTTGACACTTGCAAAGTATATATCAAGCTTTTGCCAGATTGAATACCTAATATTTAATTAACTTTATTTAAATGGCTTTTGTAATGAACTTCATAGATCTTGAAAAAGATGGTAAAGGGAACTGCAGTGTGTTTCATCTTATTAGCAAATTAGAAGAATATAAAGATGCACGTACATCATAACTTACATCAGTTAAGTCAATTAATGTTAGAGATCATCAGTTTAAAAAAAAAAGTAGTTTTCGTGATTTAAATGTTTGAAATTTTTAAACAATTTATTTTCTTGTAATGTTAAATGTTTCAGTCGTCCCCCCCCCCACCTTCCCCTTCCCCGACTGTAGCTTCTATATTTTACGTTGTTATTCTTTCAATTTTAAATAGCAACAACAAGTTGAATCTACTGGTAGAAAAATAATTTTCAACAGGTAAACACCTACTTTCTTTTAAGGCAATCACTTTTAAATTTTAACCAGCTGTTTGAGGAAGGAAGGAGAAGTTCTAGATGACAAACTTTTGCAAGTGTCGACCAGAGAATGAAATAGAACGATGCCAGAGTATAATAAGGCACAGGCAGTAGAATGGTCTGGCTATACAGCTGACAACCATTGGACGAGAGATCACCTTGCCAGTACGCGGGTGTATCCGACTTGACGTTCGTACCTGCATGGAAGAGCTGGTTGAAGTCAGCTTCGGCGTCCCACATGAGAAAGATGTAATCCATCGGGATGGAGCTGAGAAGGTCCAAGAAGAACCACGTCTTGATGTACTGTTTGGCGATCATTTTAGGGTCAAGTATGATCTCATCAGCGAAGTCGTTCAAAATGATACCTGTTGAGAATGAAAAAAGCACTGAAACGAGTACAGTTAAACTGTAGTGTATAAT